>CAUYSK010047719.1:0-26788 GCA_963575035.1 Avahi laniger | reverse complement strand
ACTCTGTCTCAAAAAAAAAAAAAAAAAAAAAAGATGGTATATAAGCCTCTGTACCCCATTAGGGTGTTGCGTCTTCAGTCCAAAGGCTCCCGTGTATATATATTAAATCAATTTTTATGCCCTTTCCCCAATTAATCTGCCTTTTATGAGTTGAATTTTCAGCAAAATTTCAGAAGACCAAGGGGAACTCCTCAGCCCCTACAGGGCAAAGAACATGAAAAGACATTTTTCCAAGGAAGATATCCAAATGGCCAAAAAGCACATGAAAAGATGTTCAACATCATTAGTCATTAGAGAAATGCAAATCAAAACCAAAATGAATACCACTTCGCACTCACTAAGATGGCTTTGGTTTTTACTTTATTTTATTTTTTGGAGATAGAGTCTCACTCTGTCACCCTGGCTGGAGTGCAGTGGCATCATTGTAGCTCACTGCAACCTCCAACTCCTGGGCTCAAGTGATCCTCCCGTTACAGCCTTCAGAGTAGCTGCGACTACAGGTGCATACCACCATCCTTGCTTAATTTTTTCCTATTTTTAGTAGAGATGGGGTCTCACTCTTGCTCAGGCTGGTCTCAAAAACTGAGCTTAAGTGATTCTCCCACCTTGGCCTCCCAAAGTGCTAGGATTATAGGCATGAGCCACTATGCCTGGCCAGCTACAGCTTTTTTAAAAATAGAAAATATCAATTGTTGAAGAGAATGCGGAGGAATTGGAATCCTTACACATTGTTGGTGGGAATTTAAAATAGTGTAGTTACTGTGGAAAATGGTTTGGCACGTCCTCAAAATGTTAAACATAGAATTACTCAGTAACCCCACTCCTAGATATATAACCAAAAGAACTGAAAACAAGTACTGAAACACACATACATGCATGTTCACAGAAGCACTATTCACAACAGCCAAAAGGTAGAAACAGCCCAAGTGTCCATCAACAAATAAATGGATAAACAAACTGTGGTATATAAATCCAATGGAATATTATTCAGTCATAAAAAGGATTGAAGTACTGATGCACGCTACAATGTGTATAAACTTCAAAAACATTATGCTGAGTGAAAAAAAATAGACATAAAAGGCCATGTATAATATAATTTCATTTATTTGAAATATCCAGGCTTGACACAGTGGCTCACACCTGTAATCTCAGCACTTTGGGAGGCAGGAGGATCACTTGAGAACAGGAATTCAAGATCAGTCTAAGTAACATAGCAAGACTCCATCTCTACAAAAAATTAAAAAATTAGCCAGGCATAGCAGTGTGCCCCTGTAGTCCCAGCTACTCAGAAGGCTGAGGTGGGAGGATCACTTAAGACCAGGAATTCGAGGATATGATGAGCTAAGATCCTCCAGCATGGATGACAGAATGAGATATGGTTTTAGAATGAGAGAATCAAGGAAGGTCTCCCTAAGAAGTAAAAATTAGCTGAGATAGCAAAGATAAGTTACAGTTAGTAAGTGAAGCAGTTAAAGAGGGTTTGGGGCAGCAGTGGGGAGAATATCCCATTCAATGGAAACAACATGTGCAAAGATCTAGTGGCAGAAGTGAAAAAGAAGCCAGTACCTCCTTGGTATTTGAAAGACTTATCGGTAATAGCTTTGACTATCTGCAACCAAGCCACTGGTTTATTACACACAGTAATTTACAATTTTGTAGAAATAACAATCAAATTGTGAGGCTGAGTGGCCATAGCCAACTTTGTTGTTCTACCATATTTTCATTCAGTGTTGAAGAGTTCACTTAAAATTTTCATATATTTTGTGTCATTTTATGGGGGAAATTGTATGCCATGGTGGTATACATGATTTTGAAGGTCTCAAGAGGTCCCCCTTGAGAATATCCAGTGCCCTATAGATTCAATAGAGACAATGACTCTTTGGTGAATAGACCAGATTCAGCCACAAGACATAATTTGATTGGCCCACATGGCCTTAAAAATAAAAGATTCTGAATGTCTTTAGAGAGGGCGGAATCTCCCCAATCTAGCCCCAGCCTGCTTCATTGTCTTATTTTACACCTAGATGTTCCCTCATTTTCATTTTTTGCTTGGCCTCTGAGTACATTTAAATTTGTGCCTCCTTTCAAAGTAACAAGTATATCAGCAAATGTTTGATTAGCTAGTGGTATTGTCTTTCTTGAAGGCTGGGAAGGAGGAAGGTGGGAAAGTCAAATGGGGAAAGGTATGTAGGAATATGAGAAGGGATTCATTATCTATAATACAAAATAAAGGTAAAATTTCCAATATATCAAGAAATAAAAGGATTCTTGAGAGATGGGTGAGAAAATAAACATGAGTGTCTGAAACCAGTCCCCTTGGACTTAAAGCACAGAGACCCATATATACCTAAAATATGCCCAGCACTAAAGACTCAAGGAGGAGGCAGCATTACCTTATATAAGTCATTATTGTTATGGGAGGAGTGATTTTTGCATATCTGTTGACATAAGTCCTGGGTGGGGATATTGCAGTCTATACCCACCAGGCCCAGGGAGGTGCCTTTCTACAGAGAAAAAGAAGGGAGGTGCATGTGTCACACCTCTCAACAACATGGCTACAAAAATAATTACAGGGAGCAATCTTTTCTTTGATTTTTGCTTTCAGGCTTCTGCATGCCAGAAAGGTCTCCAAAGAGCACTGTCTACAGCAATTACAACATCCCGTTGCAATGTTGCTAGAACAGAACATTCGCCTTTTCTCAGAAACTGAGAGTAGTCTATTATCACAGTATGTTCTCAGACAATGGAGTTCAACAGGGCAAACAAAATACTGGAAATAGGAGACCAGTACATTCAAATCATTGCCCTGGCCATTCACTCAATAAATATTTATTGAGACTTACTATGAGCCAGAGCAGGCTAGACATGAAGACACAGAAAAGAATGATTTCCCATTCTCAGCTGAGACAAATCATTCTTTTCATCTGTGACACAAAGGGTCTTGTCTTCCCACTTCAACACCATGTGAGAGGATGGGTAACCTAAGCTAAAACAGATTTAACAGCTTAAGAGGGTCACACATACCACTAATATGCAATACATTCTCCATCGTATTGATAATAATAAGAAAGGTAGCATTGAGAAGAAAACTTTCAACTCACTGAACAAAGTATTTTAATTTTTTCAGGTTATAGGCACAATTCACCACCTGTTTCTGAGAACCCTGTTCTGTGGTGAAAGTACATGACTTTTTAAGCTAATGGGGAAGAGAAACACAGAGAATTTTATGATCAACCTGAAGTAAACAAACTGATGAATCACAGAGATTTTGAAATGAAAGAAGATTATATAATACTTTTGGACGAAAAAGAACAAAAAGTGGAAAAAAAAGTCTCCCTCATTTCCATTTACCTAAGAACACACAAAGCTACTTACAAAAAAATTAATTAAAACAGTTTTCTACTAGATTACTCAAATGTACAAAATACTCAAATACTCACATGCAATGCCTTTTATGCACTAATATAACATCACAGACCCAACTTCAGAAGAACCTGGGCTTGTTTTTCCCCAAAATGGTCATCTACCTGTTTTGCCCCTTGGATACCCACACATGCAAAGGCAGATGGGCTAGCTTGGGGCCAGAACTACAGAAGTTTTCTGGTCTGACATGGAGACTGACACCCTGACTTTGGGCTCACAGGCACAGTGCTCCAGCCAACTGAATTCTACTTGACAAGGATATTTTTAAAAACGACGAGTCAAATTAATGGCCAGTCACCAGTCACTGTATGACAATGAATTATTTTCAAGGATCAGGTTGTTTGAATTCAAATGTCCCCATATCACCACCCACACATACTCACATAAATTGTATATATATTTATGGAGTTCATAAAACAATGAAGAAAGCCATCACATGGCTCTGACTTTAGGTTCTAAATGCTGTGGAAGCATGCCCAAAATAATTATTATAAACTGCCACATGCAAATTCTTTGATGCTATTCCCATTGAGAGGTGAGGTCTACGCCCTCACTCCTTGAATCCAGGCAGGCTCTGTAACCGCTTTGACCAACAGAATCTTGCAGAAGTGATGTGGCGCCAGTTTGGGAAATCATATCTTAACAGAATGGCAGCCTCCACTTTCTGTCTCTAAAATGCCTGCTCTTGGAGCACTGAACAGATACATGCATCCAATTACCCTGTTAGAGAAACCATATGCATAGGTAGAGGGGTCCAGCTGAGCCCTGGCTTCCAGCCATTGGCTTCAACCATTGGCTTCCAGGCTTCCAGCCATTGCAGCCACCAAAGACACCAGGCACGTGAGTAAAGCCACCTTGGACCCTCTAGACTGAATGAGTTACCCGCAGATTAGCACTGGGTTACCCCCGTTTATATCATATAAAATAAAAACTGAGCTCTGCCCAAAGTCCTCACCCCAAACTCATGAAATGTAATAAAATGTTTATTGTTTTATCCCACTATGGTTTGGGGTGGTTTGTCACGTAGCAATAGATATTTGAAACAAAAGCTTACAGAATCTCAGGGCTAGGACTATTTGAATGACAGGTACAGGGAAAAGTGTCCTCGAAGGTATTAATTAACAGACAGAGGAAAGTCAACATCTCTTTTGCTCTATTATTATTTAAGACATGGTAATGCTTGGGGGAAAGGTTAGGAAACTAGAAGTGCAAGGGTCGGACGAGGACTAAATAATCTTCAAGTCTAGCCCAAGGAAACTGCCTCTGAGATTATCACTGCCATATTCTAAAATGAATTGCATCTGAAAAAGTAAACGTGGAAAAATACACAGAAACATTTTGAAAAAAGAAATGAGGACTCATCCTCTCAGATAAGAAAATACAGCTTAAAATAACTAAAACAGTATGGTAGTGTTTTAATCATAGAACTTAATAAAAAGCACAAAAATAGATCCAGGTATATGAGAGATTTTATTGTGAGATAAATAGATATTTCAAATCATTGGGAAAGGATAAACTATTCTACATAGAGATAGTAAGTGCAGCATGTGTCCTATACTATTGGGAAAACAGGTTGTTCATATTTTAATGTCTAATTACATTCTTACTTGAATCAATCAGAAAAAATAAGTTCAGATGGACTAAAAACCTAAATATTTACATTATCTAAATATAAAACTTCAAATGATAAAGAATACTTTTAAAATCTTGAGAAAAAAGAGATTCATGAGCATAACACAAAATTCAAAAGCCAGAAAGGGAAAAATGAACAGATTTAAATGTACTAAAATTTCAAATTCTTACAGAAAAAAAAACCTACATTAAACAAAATTAAAAGACCAAAAGAAAACTGGGGAGAAAAACACCTGCAACATACAATATTCAAAGGGTTAAGAGCCATAATATATCACTAAGAAAATATAGAAAACTACAATAGAAAAATGGATGAAAAACATGAACAAGAACTCACTTAGAAGAAATGCAAATAACCAAAAACATACAGAATTATATTCAACTCCACCAATAATCAAAGTAATGAAAATAAGATATAATTTTACCTACTATATTGGAAAAAATTTTCATGATTAGTAATAACCAGTTTTGATAAAAATGTAGGGAAATAGGCATTCTCATACACTGTTGGAGGAAAATATAAATTGTTATAGTCACTGTTTAGAACTTGGCAATATGTGTCAATATTAAAAATAAGTATTTCTTTTGATTCATAGATTCCATTTTTTACTAACTAGCCTACAGAAATGCTCACACACTACACAGATGCACAAATATACACACAATAATACTAATGAAAGCTTTGTTTATAATAGCAACAAAAAAGGTAAACAATCAAAACGCTCATCTACAGGGGAATAGTTAAATACATTATGAAACTTCTATATTATAGAACCGTGGTCTCCAACCCCTGGGCCACAGACTGGTACCAATGTTAGATTTTCATAGGACCATGAACCCTACTATAAACTGCTCATGTGAGGGATCTAGGTTGCATGCTCCTTATGAGAACCTAACGCATGATGATCTGAGGTGAAGCTGAGGCAGTGATGCTAGCGCTGGGAAGCAGCTGAAAATACAGATTATCATTAGCAGAAAGGTTTGTATAATTATTTCATTACATATTGCAATGTAATAATAATAGAAATAAAGTGCAAAATAAATGTAATGTGCTTGAATCATCCTGAACCAATCTCCCCACCGCAGTCCATGGAAAAATTGTCTTCTATGAAACCAGTCCTTGGTGCCAAAAAGGTTGGGGACCTCTGCTACAGAATACAACATATACATTTTAAAAGAATAAGGTAGATCTTTATAAATACCGGTAAGGAAAGATATGTTTGATAAAATTGCTAAGTGAAAAAAAGTAAAATACAAATGGTATGATCATATTTTGGTAAAAAGGCAAATTTACAAATGAATATGTGCAAATAACACATATTAGTATGTGCATAAGAAAATTGTGTGCATTTATGTATTAACTCTAAGAGAAAATGCTTTGTGGAGTAAGAGCTAAAGAAATACAAGACCACATACAAAAGAATCGTATTCATGGAATTTCAGCTTCAACTATTATTACTCATTGTGCCTATTTCTTTTTAAAATAAGAAGTCATGTAAATCTCATTCACTATGGCAGCACTATGGTTTTTAGGAACTTTGGGAGCTGCTAAAGGATACATCCTGCTTGGTGGGAAGACTTGCTGATGCCTGCTCCCACACTTAGTCTTGCTCCAGGGCTTTGGAGAAGTATCCAAAACCCACAAACACCTATCTATTTAGAATTTCCCAATAAAGTTTTAATTTGTCTCCTGCTGCTGGCTGTAATTATCTAGCCAGTGCCTGAGAGGGGAAATCCAGCCTCCTGCCTCCACTTTGCCTATATGGCAGCTCTATGTTCCTTGTTTCCTATAGGCGTTCTCATCTTACACAGACCCTTACACACAAAATGGCCCTGAAATACTGGGCCACATGTCCTCACTGTCACCTTCTGCATGACTGTGTATCACACAATCAGGAAACAATTGCTCATGATAACTATCATTTGTTATTGCACATATACTATCAAAGATTAGTCATTAAACCACCCCAGCAACTCCCAGCCGTTGTTTGGTTTCGCTTGATGGAAGCTGAGATTCTAGCTAAGGGCATTCTCCTTGAAGGATTCTGCCTCTATCATCTTCTGGACATTTTAAATTAGATTTTGAAGGCAGAGAGTTTTCTTAGTAGCATCCCGTCTTATTCTGACTGTGTTTTGTGCACCAGAAATATGTAAAATTCAAGTGATCAATTCAATTTGAGGTACTATGACTCTTAGTAGTTATTTCCGGATTTCAGATAAATCATTTGATGTGTAAAGTAACCTAAAATATCAACATCCCTAAACTTGACATTTGAATATATTGCCTTCATCAGTCAACCGGTACACATTAAACTAGGATTTCAATCCCCAAAATAAAAACTGGTTGAGCAGCTGGTGCAGATAATTAAGGGTCCTGTGGTCTTTACAGTTCAGCTGAGTGATCATCACACACTGATAAGCAGATTGGTTTGCCATTCAAGGAAATTACTCCCATTGCCATCCAGTTAGAGTCCAGCTCCCCTTCCTGTTGGAGGATCTTTCCTAGGCTGGAATGCCTTTTTGATAGACAGTGTGCACAGATGTAGCCTTTAAAATCTAAATTGCCTACATGCCAGCAACAACCATGGTTTGTCAACTAACTAAATAAACTCTCTTTGTAATTCAGCACCTCTTCCTGAGATTTGATTTTAATCTCCAAGATATCTTGCACACAGAAATCTGTTTCATCTTCACACTTAGCTAATTTTGAGATGGGGAAAATAAAAACAAAAACAAATCCTAAATCTGAGTCTTAACCAAATAAGTCATTAAGATGTAGTGTGGTAGATTTTGAAAAGTAGGAAAATACTTTTTTTCATGAGCATCATTGAAGCTGGCTGTGGACTGGATGTGCCAAGGTGAACATAGCAAGCGGGAATTCTAAATTGGACACTGTTACTGTTTCCTAAAATGTTTGACCCTCCACTTTGCAAATCCCAAACGTGAAGAGAAAATGAGGAATAGGATTCTTACATCTATAGCACTAAGTGTCTAATTCTGCCATCCTGGTCTGGGCACCAAGTGCCTCATGCCTGATTATCAGCATCCCAGAGAGAGCAGCTCTACCCACATTACTTCCCAGAAGGACATGTTTGGGGGCAGAAATTGGGATAAAATATGCAATATGATAAGGATTAGGAAATGACATAGCCTTAGATTGAGGGCTAGAAATGAGTCTTCTCTGGTGGCTCTTTGGTATCTAGTAAGGTATAAAATACAGGAGGTGTTGATATGTAGATTATGATTCCACTATTTTAATACAGGCCCTCCCCATGTCAGTACTCTTAAGCACACAGGCTAATGAACCAACACTATCCACAACACTGCCCATCATCGTGGCAGGGGAAAGAGAACACGGCACCTTGTCATGGGTTATTTCCACTCATATTTTCTTAGCTAAAGCAGCTCATATGAGCATATCCAACTTAAAAAGAAGCAGGTAAATGCAATCTACTCTGTGCCCAAATAAGGGAACCAGAATATTGAGCAGCTCTAATGACTGCCACATCTGCACTGCATACCTCAGAGGGTATAAGGATCAAATAAAACAAGACATGAAAGTGCTTTTAAAAATCACAAGCCCTAGACAACAGTGATTTATTTTATTGAGTGCCACACCACTGAGAATATTGTGGCCTTTCCCACACTAAGATGGCACAATCTAATCCAACAATGTAAGCACAATTGTCTTCTGCTATTTAGAAAATGCTTCCTAGGTCTTCAGGTCTCATCAAAGACCTGACATAATTCTTCCTGTGATCTAGCAATGCATCTTTTTTCCTTACTGTCCTTGCCCACAATTAAAAGATCTTTACCCCAATTTCTAAGATCCAAGAATTGGGCTTATTTCCATTTATACTCAGTGTTCTGGAAACAAAGGGGAAAAAATGGAAGCTAGACTGTCTGATTTCTGATTCTGATCCTGCCATTTGCTAGTTACAAAATCTTAGGCAAGTTACTAATTCTTTCTGGACTTTGGTTTCATTCTCTGAAAACTAGGAATATTAACAACACTTACCCCTCCCAGCGTTTTTGAAAAGATTAAATGTACATAGTGATATGTAAAGTATTCAGCCCTTTGCCTGTCTTGTAGCAAGTATTCAGTAAATACTGGCTATTTTCTTTTAGAAAAAAAAAAAAATTACTGGAAAGTTCTCTTAAGGGCCATAGCAGCAAAGGTAACTATGATGTCAGACAAGCCAGTGTCAATGTCCAGGGAGCAAGAATGGCCTTAGTAAATTGCATGTGAGCCTGCTTCAGTGGATCCATTCATTTAATCAGTCAATCAATCAAGAAGGCATTTATTTACCACTCTCTATTTCAAGAATTGTACTAGGCCTTTGACTCTATAGGTAATTAAGACTCTATCCTTCTTTTCCTTTGTGAGCTCATATTCTAGCAAAGGAAGCACATACATAAATGAATAATAGTACTGTTGTTTCAGAGTACAAGAAACATCATAATATAGTCACGTGTCACTTAACAATGATAATACATTCTGAGAAATGCATTGTTAGCTGATTTTGTCAGTGTGTGAATATCATAGAGTGTACTTTCACAAATCTAGATGGTATGGCCTACTATACACCTAGGCTATATGGCATAACCTATTGCTCCTAGGCTACAAACTTGCACGTTATGTTACTGTACAGAATATTACAGGCAATTATAACACAGTGGTAAGTATTTGTGTATCTAAACATATCTAAACATAGAAAAGGTACAGTAAAAATATGGTATTATAATCTTATGGGAACGCCATCATATATACAGTCCATCGTTGACTGAAACATCATTATGTGGTGTATGACTGTACATATAAATCCTAAGTAGAGCCCAATGCAGCCCCTAGTCACCATCCATCCAAAACTCCCACACCAGGTTATCTATCCCTGAGATTCTATCTGAAGTTCTGATCCTCTAGTTTAAGAATTTCTCTCTCTTATTAAAATTAAAATAGTCCTAAAAGAAAAACCACATTATTCTCACCTCCCGCCAGCTAAGACCGACTTTACCAAGAGTGTGATCTCACTGGTCTCTAGGGAGGGTCATATCCTCAAACTCTCCTCCCCATTCCTTCCATAGGGCCTAATATTTCACCATATGAGATCCATTCATTTGGAGCATTTTTTTTGCCAGCTTGGAACCTGATTTGAAAATTTAAAAAATTACCTTGAGAATGATTCTAATTCTCTGGAGAAAAATTTCAGGGAACAGGCCCTGGAATATATATGGTATATATTTATACCACACACATATAAATATACCCTTCTATAAGCCTTCATCAAAATTCTATCAACCCTCTAAATAGTATTTCTAGAACATGATTATCATCATTATTATTTTCTAGCCTAATCATTTTTCCTTCATATATTTGTGTCTTTGGTCTCATGATGGCACCTGTGATAGGCTAGAGTTCCCTAATTGCTAATGGCACATTCTCAGCTATTCCTTTAGTATGGCTGCTATACTAATCATGAACAGCGATTAAATATCCTGCAAGCAATTTTAACATTCATCAAACTGATAATGACGAGAAACAAATTGTACCTTTTCAGTGTTTTACCAAATGTACTCTCTAATTCTTTATTACTCTATATATTTCTGGAAACTATTTCTATATACAAACCAAGCTGAAAAGAAAAGCACTCTTTGCTGCAAAAATAAAAGAACAAGTTTAAGCTGCTTGTCACCCTGGGGATAATCACAATCACATTAAAATGCTCATCTTTCTTCTTTCCTCTCTATCAGTCAGTAAATTAATTCCTTTATAGATATGAACATCAATATTCTATTTTTATAAAAAGTGTCTTTTTTCAATTACTTCCTGGGAAAAGCAGAGTTACTATGGCAATCTCTGAATTGTGCACTCTGCAGCTTTAGACTACCATTGTTTTATAAATGGGAGGCTATAATTTAGCTCAATTCATTTTACAAGGTGTAAGGAGAACATCCACCCACCCATTCTTAACTGTCTGTGGCAACAATGTGATGTGTGTGCATGGCAGCAGAGCAGGGCGTGGTAGTTGGTAGGGAGGGCTGTTTCGTTTCTCAGGCCTATAAACTATGGGAGGGGGAGTGGAGAAAAAATGTCTTGCTAAGGTGTACTCAGCACCTAATGACATGCCTCGGTCACAATGGATGTTATATAAAACTTTATTGAAGAATGAAGATGAAGAAGAAATTTTACATTCTCTTGTGAATTTCCCCCATAGCTCTCTCCTATTAATAATCTCATTCAACATGTGAAGGAGATCAATTGGTGAAAAGGTTTTGCTCTCCTTTGGGCTTATAAAGAGCAGGCCTGTGGCCAATAAAGACTCCCTTATCTCCCCATTGTAGGGCTCTGCTCAGCTCTGTAGCCTTCTTCTTATCCCACACAATGCCACTTTGCAGTTTCCAATGCCTGGTTAACAAGAACCTTCTATTGACTGCATTGAAATGGAGATATCTAAGTAATTCCTATTGGAAAGTCCTTTTAAACACCCCTCTTGAGGAGTACCATGTAGGTGTAACTGTACCATTAACCACTCGTGGTTATACAGACAGACTAGTAATATCTTAGCAACTTGTGTTTCACCTTCAGCTTCTACATGGATAGCCCTTTAGCAATTTATTTCACATTGGATGAGCTTATTTTCTCTACTACTGCCTCTTTCAGCTAAGCCTTAGGCTAGAAAGACAAAAGAGGCTCTTTCACATGGTCCAGCACACTGTCCATCAGGGTAGGAGCTTTACGGCCAAATTTCTGCACAGAAAGGTATGGGACCTGCCTCTCACTGGGAAAGACCTCCCACCTTTGGAGGCCCTATTACAAGTGTTCTTAATCTGAAGCCTGGGATGAGCTTCGGAGAATCCATAACTCTTAAATTAATAGGTAACATTTTATCCATTTTTTTAGGGAGAAGATTATATGATTTTCAGCAGGCTCCTATGGGTTCAGGATCCCTCAAAATGGTAAAGTCCATTGGTTTAGCAGGTCCAGAGTGGGCTTTATATAGAGAAGACTTGGAGCAGATAGCCAGCATTCTATGGAATATCATCTTCAACATACTAAGAGAAAAAATTCTCAACATGGAATTCCATACTCAGCTAAGTTTATTTTTCAAACATGAAGATGTTTTATAACAAAGAAGAAATAAAGATACTTTTAGAAAGGCAAAAACTTAGAGAGTTTATTACTCGAAGACTCTTAGAGAACTATTTAAAGTTGTATTTTGATCTTAAATGAAAAAATAAGATACAAGAAGCTATATTGAATAAAGATGTTTGGTTAAACATGGATAAATTTATTTCAAATGATAATAGTAATGACTAATTTGGGGGCAGGGAGTGTTAAAAATAAGTAGAATACACAGAAGAATTAGGAGATTTATAGAGTTAAAGCTTTTTAAGTTCCTTCTATGCTTTAGGAAATACATAAAGATACAGATCATCTTTAGACCTTGTTAAGTCAATATAGTATGTTAAGAATTTAAGGGAATCCACTAAAATAATATAAATCTAATACACACTTGCCAAACGACAGATAGAGGGAAAATGGAAGCAATAAAGAAACTCAATAACATTTGTGTACAATAGAATGTACACAAAAAAGAAAAGCATTATAAATAGAAAATAAAATTAAATGGTAGAAATGGTAGAAATCCAAAAATGTCAGAAATTATTAGCATAAACAGAATAAACTAGCCAATTAAAGAGTATCGGATTAAATTTTTTTAAAAATCCAACTATACATTATTTACAAGAAATACTTGAAGCACAGTGACACAACAAAGTTGAAAGGAGGGAGGTTTAATAAGATATAAGAAAAATACTAACAAAATTGAGTTGGTATAGTAAAATTAATATGAGATTACATAATGACAAAGGGAACTATTCATCAGTAATAAATAATAGTTCTGTACTTATAAAAATTGAAAGAGTTACAAGGAGAAATTGACCAATCCACAATCAGTATGGTGAGAATTTTTTAATAAATTTTATTTTTTCAATTTTATTTTTTAGCTTCACGGAAAAGTCAAGCAGAAGCCACGAGATGTCCCATATAAGAGGCTCCACATACGTAAGAGCCTCTCCCCATTATCTACATCCCCCGCCAGAGTGGTACAATTGAACCTACATTAACACATCATTATCACCCAAAGCACTCTATGGGTTTGGACAAATTTATGACACGTATTCTACATTATAGTATCACACAGGGGGCCAGGCGCAGTGGCTCATGCCTGTAATCCCAGGACTCTGGGAGGCCGAGGAGGGTGGCTCCCTCAAGGTCAGGAGTTCGAGACCAGCCTGAACAAGAGCTAGACCCCGTCTCTACTAAAAATAGAAATAAATTAACTGGACAACTAAAAATATATAGAAAAAATTAGCCGGGCATGGTGGCACATGCCTGTAGTCCCAGCTACTGGGGAGGCCGAGGCAGTAGGATGGCTTGAGCCCAGGAGTTTGAGGTTGCTGTGAGCTAGGCTGAGGCTACGGCACTCTAGCCAGGGGAACAGAGAGAGACTCTGTCTCAAAAAAAAAAATTGAACATGAATTGGGTCACAATTTTTCAATAAATAATACGAAAATTAATTCACACAAACCAAAGTATATATAGCCATAGTAAAATAAAACTAGCAGTCAATTTTCAAAAACATGGCAAACTATTTGCTTGAAAGAGTAAAATAACCTATAAACAATTTGTGAGTCAAAGAAAACTATAAAAATAGAAACTAGGAACTATTTAGAACTGATTTACAGTGAAAATAAACATATCCAAACTCGGTTTTCAGAAGAAATTTTGTAACATTATTTCTATATATATAAGAGGAAAAAGGAAAAATTGGGCTGTCTGCAACTCAAGGTTGCTGGTGTGGTTAAGGGAATAGCAAGATAAGCCCAAAGAAAATAGTATGTAGGAAAATTTGTGTTTAAGCACAGAAATTGAATAAAATAGAAACAAAGAAATAATAGAATCAATCAAACCAAAAGCTATTTCTTTAAAAAGATCAACAGGTTCTGGTTCTAGGTAAGATCAAGTAAACAAATTCTGCCTTGTCTCTCTCATTGAATGCAGCTACAAATTTTGGACAGAATGCATGGAGCAGTCATTTGAGTATTCTGAAAAGTAAATGAGAGCAGGTAGATTGTGATGAAAGACCAGAATTGTAAGAATCACCCAAACAGTGGTGAATTGATCATTTTTTTTCCATATCCCCCAGCCTGGTCCTAAGGTAGGCTGAAACCTAGAAGTGGATATTGGCGTGGACAGAGAGTCTCCCAGAGAATATCTCTAGTTTAGGTTCTAGAGACAAGAAAGGGGCTTCCAAGTGCAGTAGCAATTGGCATCTAGAATGTGAAGAAAGGGAACTTTTCTCTCCAATCAGAGGAGCTGTGGTCCCAAAAGATGCAGTGAACCCCTATTAATTTTTTTTCTCTATCCTCCAGCCACTTGGCCCCAGACACAAGTACAGTCACAGAAAGTGTATAGCAGTGCATAGTAAATAAATCCCCAGATTTATGGCTGGAAGGCTGAAGGAAACCAGACAGTACCATGGAGATTGCATAGAAAGAAGAGGCTGTAAACGCAACCCTATAAAGATTTATAACCTGACAAAGTATTACCACCAAAAAATTTGTAAAACCATTCTCTTAAAATGGAAAGCAAGACAGATGCCCACTATCACCACTTTATTCAACATAATACAAGAAATAAGCATTAGAACTAATAAGAACAAATAAATATTAGAACAAGCAAAAATACCATTTATAATAGTAACAACAAAAAAATAAGTATCTAAACATAAATCTTTTTAATGTGCAAAAAAATTATGGAAAAAGTATAAAACTTCACTGGAGGACATAGAAGAAAATCAAAACTAAAGAAAGGCTATGCCATTTTTGAAGGCTAATACCTCAAAGAGTTGATTCTTCTTGAATCATTCTTTATGTCATTTCAAATAAACTCCAAATAGGACATAACTTGACATCCTGTTCTTAAATTTCATATGGATAAGTAAAAAGCCAAGAATAGCCATAATAATTTTTGAGAAGGAAAAGGAAAAGGAGAAGGAGAAAGAATATAGCAACCATGACTAGATCTGTTCAGTGAAAGCTTCTAAGTACACATAAATGGGAAACATCCTAGACCATACAGCACAGGTATAGATGAGACCAATTACCCCAGAATTGACCAGCAAGACCCCATGGCGAGCAGAGAAGAAGTACTTACATATATTCATGCCCCTAGTTTTAGGTTTGTCATATCTAGAAGGCATCTCACTCTGCTGGGGCTACCAAGAATTTGAACTTGAGATGTAATTCAATGAGATAAAAGAGAACAATGGAGAGACATAGCCATTTCCTTTGCATTGCTTATTAGCTATCTTGGAAGTTCTGCTCATCCATCCTCAAACCTGGACCAGTCTCCATGGTATGGCTTATTAAAAGGATCTTGCTTTGAAATATCATAAATTATTATTAAATCATGATAATTCAAATTGTGTGGTATTCACACAGGGGATTGTCAAACAGACCAGTGGAACGAAATGCAGATTCCAAAAACAGACCTACATACAAATTAAATCTAGATATATGGTAGATAGGATATAAATCAGTGGATAAAACATTAATCAATAAATGATAATGGAAAAATTGGCTTTTCATATAAAAAAGGACTTTGGTTTCTCCCTCATATCAGACACAAAAATTTAAAATTCTAGATTAATTAAAGATCTTGAGTGAGAAAAGCAAAACTTGAAAAAGAGAATAACGTCATGACTTTAATGTAGGTAATGATTTCTACAATACAAAAAGCATAACCAAAAACAAAAAGATTGAGAAATTTGACTACACTAAAATTAAAAGCTTCTGCAGGACAATAAAGATCATAAACAAAGTTATGAAACAGGCCACAGACTGAGTGAAGATATTTGAAAAACATAAAAAAAGATTAGTATCCAGAATATATAAGATGTTCCTATAAATTAACAAAGACAAAAAAGAAAAAAACCCTTCGGAATGCAAGTTGGTAGTATCTGATTAAGTTGACAGAGCAATTCTACTTCTAGATATGCCCTCCAGAGAAATCCTCATACATGTTCACAAGAAGACAAGTACAATATTGTTTGTAATAACAATGTTGATGCCCATTTATGAGGACTTAGCGAGATAAAGTATGATATACTCCAATAATGGAATACTATGCAGCAGGTAAAACAAACAAACTAGATCTGCATGCACCAACATGGATAAATCTTCAAAATATGATGTTTAGCAACAAAAAAGCAAGCTACAATTGGATATGCACAGTATGAGACTGTTTCTGTAACATTTTAAAACAATTAAACCATGCTTTATATTATGAATACATGATATGTAATAGAAGTTTTTAAGGATGTATGGGAAAGATACACACTAATTTCAGCATGACAGTTCTCTCTAAGAAAGCAGAGAGACAAATGAGATAAATAGGAGTACTTTACCTTTTTATTATATTTTATTCATGAAGAAAAAGGCATTTAAGCAAATGTAGGCAGTTCAAACATTATTTCAAATGTGTGAGAAGTCATATTATTTTTAAAGCTTTTTGGTATGTTTTAAATATTTAACATTAAAAACAAAATCAAATTTAATAATGTAGGCCACTCTCCTCAGGGAATAGCTTCTTTTAACATAAACGTCTTTCCCAAAGGTCCCTTTCTCCCTCTTTCCTCTTCTCCCCATCTTTCCCATCATTCACCAAAATACTTTATAGCCTGAACTCCTCTGAAAAAATTCCCAGACTCCTCACTCTCGTTGCCTCTCTCCCCTCCCTTTTCTGAACTCCTGCTGCACGCACACACACCTCCATTATGTTAGCTATCATACTGACATGTATCAGGCTGAACTACAGAAATTGCTGCTTTTTATAGGTCAAAACAGTTGAATATGTTCAACTGACAATTATATTTACATATTTGTCTTTCCTACCTTACTCTGGGCCCCTTGAATGCCCATGTTTGATTCACTGCCTTATACAGGAGTTGGCATGTGTAGCATGCTCAGTGGTCATTTTAATTAAATTGATCCCATAACACCAGGCATTTCCTCTGCACCTCTCCTTCAGTCTTTTCCCCTTGTATTTAAAAGGATGGATATAGGCACAACATTTTCCACCCTAGATCAGCAAGGAACTATGGAGTGGTCATTGCTATGGTCTTTGTTCAATGGAGTTCTGCTTATGGGAGGGACAAGAAGTAGCATATGTGAATGAAGAACTCATGAGAACTGCTCAGATGTGGGGAAAAGGGATTCTTTATAAACTAAGGAGCCAGTGTACTGCTGCAATAATGTACAATGATGCATGTCTGTGCATCTTTTCATTCACTCATCCACTTATTCATTCATTCAGAATCAGTACACAGCTTATCCAAACTCATCAGGAACAACCAAAGAATTCAAATAAAATGTACCATTTTAACTGCCATTTTCAACTAGAAGCACTACTGCCCACCTCCAGAGCCTTCTGACATTTAACCCCACACAGAGAACTGACCAGAATCTTTCAATACAGGAAGAGGCAATTATGATTGTTATTAGTGGCTTATAGCTTTAGGGCAATGGCTTTCAGCAAGGAGCCAGTCTGTGTGACTTTTATGAAGGACCAAAGAATGTTCCACTTGTCTATTTTCTTCTGTTTCTATAAAAGGGTGAGTCCCATAATTGCTATGCAAAGCAAGAGGAGATATTCTAATAGGGGAGAGCATCATAAAATTGAAACACTAGAGGGTAAAGGTTCAAGATCGTTGACTAGAGGCACAAATCCTCCGCAAAAAAAGAACCAAAATAGTAAGTAGATAATTACACTTCAAATAGAATATCTAAGAGAGAACCTGGAATTCAAGCAGAGAAGTGACAGGAAACACCTGAGGCACTGAAGGAGAGGGAGGCAAGAGGGACAGCCCAACTGAGGGCAGGAGCCCGGAGAGGCTCCCAGCGCAAGGAAAAGATGAGAGATCCAACTGCAGCAGTCCACAATCTCACTGCAGACTCTTTCATGTAATCCTAGCCATGGGAGAGACTCTTGACCCCTGTAGGCCCTGAGAGCAGCATAGGGAGCTCCCTGGAGTCCATGTGATGACACAGCTCCAGAGAGGGAGTTCACACTGGGTCCCACACATCTGCTCACATCCCCTCCCCAGTCCCAGGAAGTTGCAGCACAGCACCATTTTGAGAGCCCAGACCCTATATCCTGCCCCAAAACTCAACAGCCCCTGCATCTCCACATGGAGCACCTCATTGACATCTCCCCATGTTCACCTGGAGGGCTGCAGTGACAAAACACCAGCTGGACCCAGCAGAGCGACAAGGTTCCCAGCACTCCAGCCCACACAGTGTGCTGTGGGGAAAGGGTGGTACAATGCACCAGAAAGGCTGCCCCCAGGAAAAACAAAGCCAAAGCACATGCTCTCCAGATCCTGAAATCCACCTTCCTGGGGACACTGTCACTGACAACAACCCCACCCCAACCCCAGCAGTAGGAATCCTGTGTACTTACATGCACCCTGAGGACAGGCTTTCCTCACCAGCTGCTGCAGCCACTGCTGCCACCAGGAACACAAGCACATGTTCCCCAGAGCCTGAAATCTGCCTACCTGGGGCTATTTACAATAACTATGAAAAAAAGAAAGAAAAAATAGAAAAACCCCTAGAAATTAATTTAACCAAGGAGGTGAAAGGAAAATTATAAAAACTCTGATAAAAGAAATTGAAGAAGACACAAATAGAAAGACATCACATGCTCATGGATTGGAAGATTAATATTGTGAAAATTACCATACTACCAAGATTGTTCTACAGTTGAATGCAATCCCTATCAAAATACCAATGGCATTTTTCACAGAAATAGAAAAAGAAATTCTGAAAAATAGTCCAAATAACCAAAGCAATCCTGAGCAAAAACAACAAAGCTGGAAGCATCATACTACCTGACTTCAAAATATATTACAAGGCTATAGTAACCCAAACAGCATAGTTTTGGTATTAAAAAATAGACACATAGACCAATAGAACTAAATAAAGAATGCAGAAATAAACCCATATATTGACAGCCAACTGATTTTCAACAAATGAACCAAGAACATACACTGGAGAAAAGACACCCTTTTCAATAAATGGTGCTCAAAGAACTGGATATCTATATGCAGAAGAATGAAACTAGACTCCTATCTCTCACCATATACAAAAGTCAACTCAAAATGGATTAAAGATTTACATTTAAGACCTTAAGCTATTAAACTATTAGAAGAAAACAAAGGGGAAACACTCCAGGACACCGGTCTAAGCAAAGATTTTATGGCAAACACCCTAAAAGCACAGGAAACAACAAAAAAATATAGAGACAAATGGGACTATGTTAAACTAAAAAGCTTTTGTACAGCAAAGGAAATAATCAACAGAGTGAAAAGACAACACGACAAATGGAAGAAAGTATTTGCAAAATATTCATCTGATAAGGGACTAATATCCAGAATATACAAGAACTCAAACAACTCAATAGTGAAAAAACAAACAATCCCATTAAAAAGTAGGCAACAGGTCTAAATAGATATTTCTCAAAAGAAGACCTACAAATGGCCATCAGATTTATGAAAAAATGCTCAACATCACTAATCATCAAGTAAATGTAAATCAAAGTCCAGTTAAATGACTACTATAAAAAAGAAAAAATAGCAGATGCTGGCAAGGATGTGGAGAAATGGGAACTTTCATACACTGTTGGTAGGAATGTAAATTAGGACAGCCACTATGGAAAACAGTATGGAGGTTCCTCAATAAACTAAAAAATAAATCTACCATATGATCTGGTAATCCCACTGCTGAGTAAACATCCAAAAGAAAGGAAATCAGTATATTGAAGAGATTTCTGCATGCCATGTTTATTGCAATATTATTCACAATAGCAAAGATATGAAATCAACCTAAGTGTCCATTAACAGACGAATGGACAAAGAATATGTGATACATTTACACAATGGAATACTATTTGACCATAAAAACAAATGAAATTGTATCATTGGCAGCAATATGGGTGAAACCGGAGGTCATTATGTTAAGTGAAATAAGCCAGACACCAAAAGACAAATATCGCATGTACTCACTTACATGTGGGAGCTAAAAAGTTGGAGGTAGAGAGTAGAATGACAGTTACCAGAGGCTGGGAAGGATGTGAATGGGGACTGAGGGAGGAGGGAGGTTGGTTAATGGATACCAACATCAGTTAGATAGACAGAATAAGTTCTAAAGTTCAATAGTAGAGTGACTATAGTTTACAGCAATGTGTTGTGCCTTTCAAAATAGCTAGAAGTGAGGACTTGAAATGTTCTACATGCATAGAAATGATAAATGCTTGTGATGACTGATATCCTAAACATCCTGACTTGAGCATTACACATTTTATGCATGAAATGAAATATCACATGTACCCTCAAAATATGTATTAATACAAATAATATGCATCAATAAAAAATAAAAAATTTAAACACTATAATGAATTCTTTTTAGTATTTAGGATATTTGGAATTATATTTAATAGCTTCAAGAACTTGCAGCTGTTGCCAAAAATAGATGTGTGCTATTCGAATTCCAAAGAGCTGTTTTATAACTGAAATGGAATGAATTGTAGAAGGGATTCTGAGTATAATTTTTTCTTACATCCTTGCTGTATTTAGGACTACGACATTCTTAAAATTTCAAGCAGGGAAACCTACTCTGGTTACCTTGGTGATAAACTGAGGATAAAAATTACACATAATTGCTGCTGATGTCACTACTGCCATATTGTTTCCTAGGCTACAGATTGTCTCCAAATAATTGTAATGCTTTGTGCATTGAAAGCCCACTCTGTAGCAAAAAGCTTAGTACTGCCGTTATTCTTTCTAACTCTATCTAATAAAACATCCATAGCCTCTCGGGGACTTTGGATAATTACGGAGATAAATGGGCATTGAAAATGCCTCTATCTTAACCTATTCCAGGCGCACAAACATAATTTGAAAAAGCTAATATATAGAAAAGTTAGTTTCTACTACGATATATCAGAAAATTTCCTTCTAAAATACATGTCCCCTTAAATGCTATGTATTCTGCATGGAAAATAGCTGAAAGATATACAGCAAACTGTTGGCAGTAGTACTGTCTGAGGGTAGGATTTCAGCAGACTTTCATTCTCTGTAAGGCATACATTTATGTAATATTTTATTTTTTGCAGACAGCATATGTTACTTTTGTAATCAGATGAAATGGTACAGGCAAAAACAAATTCCTAGTCCTCAGCAATGCTATCCTTAAATCACCAGCCTGAAAGAAATGGTTTATACTAAGTCGAATGAATGATGAAGCCATTTATAAAGGACAAATTTCCCTCTGACTTCCTTTCATTCGTAAAAGCATTGCCCAGTGAGTTCTTTGAGTAATCACACTCAGCCATAATTTAGTTACCCTTATATAAGTTATATTATGCAAAAATCAAGATTATCTTTGAAAACCAGTAATCGATGTATTTTGATTTAATGATGTTTTATGCCAGCCATAGATGCTGACTGTCAGGAGATTGCCACAGGATAGCTATGGTCAATGAAAAACACCATTACATTTTAGCTTCTGGGAAAATTCTATTTAAAGCATAATATGTTCTAAAAACACATTAGTAACGATGTGATTAACAATAACAATCATTAGTACAGTATGTGAGTCCCAAAACCCACTGCTAAGCCTGGGCTTACATACGCAGCTGGAACTCTGCGTTTCAGGCACTCACTTGACCAACAGCAAACAGAGCAGGGGCCTCCCAGCTCAGCCTTCCCCAGGGTGCTGCATGCCTGCTGCTTGATGACACTGGCTCCCAGCACTGACCTTGTCAGCATGACATTTTCCACTAGAGCAAAACAGAGCTGGTGCTCACTGTATTTCAGCTGCCTTGTCTGCCTGACCAGCTGGTTTTGAAGAGTAACAATTTACTTTCAGAGCCCATTTACTATATAACCCATAAAATGGCCCACACCTACCACGGGGTTCCTCACTGAACAAAGGTGAGGACCTTTTAGACTAGAATATCAGAAACCAGAAACAAAAATGATGATCTAAATAAATAAATTATAAAGCAAATAACACAGCCCTTTTATATCACAGGGTCCTGATTCTTTTTCTGCTGGTGAAATTTACATAGGAAATTGCTGCTACAAAAAGGGAATAGAGATCAAAGAATTACATTTACAAGAAATGTAATGGTTATATTGGCAGTACATTATCTACCTGTGAAAGACTGAATACTAAATATTTCTACCTGCCTTTATATTATCACTTTAAGCTCTAATACTGATTTAATGATTTATTTTTATGTTTCCAATAATTGGCAAGGTGTGCCTCTCTTCAAATTTACAACGTAATAGCAGCAAACTATACAATTAAGATGGCAGAACTGTTAAACTACAGGATTTGCATACCATGTAAAATGTTTCCTCATTTTACCAAAGTGGATTTTGGAAGCTCTTGGATAACCAGTAAGCATATGGGTTCTATACTAGAAAGCTCTTTAGTGCATCATGAGACTAGAATTAATATAGCTTGGGTTTTATGAATAAGGAGTCTATAAATAAAAGAGGACCCATTTATACCACTCAAAGATTCTCTAAGTGACCCATTTATTTGCAATTTCAATGGGCTGTACTAGGAATAATTCACTCAGGACTTGAACCCATGCCTACACCAGTTTCCACATTGCCCACTCTTTACTTGAGTGAAAGTCTCCTCTAATGGCAGTGGGTATAGGTGGGAATCTATACTAGCTCTTTGCATGATTTCATTTGTCTAAAGTGACCATCACTATTCTAGGAGTAAAGGTCATAAGCAATCTATGAATGATCCCTTCCAGGAGATAACTCTGGCTGGCACGGAAAAGTACAGAACTGTATCTCCAATGTCCTCTGTCATTGCAGAGAGGAGAATAGTTTGGATTTAGTAAAGTTTACAAAATTCTGCTGTTAAAAAAACCATAAATAATGAAGAGTACTTAAAGGTCCACAATCACTATAACTATATGCAGAATCACTCACAGATGCTTATTTTTGTTTTGTTTTTTATTTCCTGTGTGAACAAAATATAAACACCATTATTTAAGGTGAAAATTTCTTCCTTTACTTCCACAGAATGCCAAATAACTAGTTTAAATCCGTTTATTTTGTTTTAAATTTTTTTCTGCACAGATTTTACTGGTTTTAACTATATGTCTTTTGCAAAGCATGAAACTATTCTTTAATAAAGAAAAATGTCTTAGAAGTCAAAACTAAAGGAAGGAAAACCATTCATGTCCTGACAATGAATATTCCTTACAAGTGCCAGAGATTCATTTTTAAAATAAGCTAGTACTCAGTTAACATTTGTGTTATTTGGCATAAATATGAGTAAGAAGTTCAAGAGGCCCTAGCTTCATATATTTCTAAAATAAAATAAAATTAATGCAACCACATAGTATTTAGGATATAGCACACATAAAAATGCCACAGTAACAGTAATGATTCCATTACATCAAATTCCAAAGCAAAGGTGTGAGAAAGAAATGGCAAGTCTAGAAATTGTGGATGAAGCTTGATGTCTATTCTGAGACATCAGCAAGTCCTGAAATAAAGAAACATGCTTACTTTGTATAAACCAGAATTTCCCAAATGCACTTGGAAAATACAACCTTCATAAGTTGTCATTGTTGTTCTTATTTTCAATTAGCCTATTTAAACAGCCTATGAACCAGTATTTAAGTCTAGGAGATGCCTGCTTAGGATAGTATAATCAATATTGTTTAAAGTTCTCAAATAAAATAGTTAATAGTTTGGCAGGAACATTAAATGAGGGCCTAGCAGAAGCCGAAGTCAGAAACATGGGCTTATTTCTTTTTGAAATTAATCTTTTTGTATCAGTACTCAAAACTAAAAAGTAGAGAAATACTATCTTCTATTTTGGCAACATTTTGAAAAATGTCAAGCATGTCAAAAAGCAATATCATGTTACACAATCAGCTTTCCTATTATCTGGATTCTATGGTCACAGGAAATAAAGAATTTGGTAAAACTACGTTAAAAAAAAAGGTGTTGAGATTCTTAATTAGGAAATTAATATGTTGTTGAGAAAATCTTATTTTACTTTGCTTTTTGTCTTTTTTCTTTTCAATTGATTCTTTTTTAGGTTAAGTTTATTAAGTTATAATTTATATACCATAAAAATCACTCTTAGGTATACAGTTCTGTGCATTTTGATAAGCATATAGTCAAGGAATCACCACCAGAATCAAGATATAGAACATTTCCATCACCATGAACAGTTGCCTAATGCCCCTTTGTGGTCAATTCTCTCCCCTCTCCACACACCCCTGTGCCTTTCAAGTTTTGATTATACAGAATAATTTCCTGGGTACTCTGCAGCATCCTCAGTGCCTACTATTAGTTCACTCATCCAATATTCATTGAATGCCTACTGATACCAGGCAACATCCTATATGCAACTGAGGATACAAAGCGTAGAAGCCTCATGTCTTCCCTCAGAAAGCTCCCAGAGATGTGCCAGTCAAAGCTCTTCTGGTTGCACTGAAAAGAAAACTGCTTCAAATAGCTTAAGTAAAAGGAGTTTTATTTAAGGATACAAAGGATACAATGTTCCAATGAATTTGAGAACACAAGATTACATTCAGATAGGCTTCAAGTGAACAAGACTGGGAACAGAAAAGAGGAAAGGCAGGAAACGTGGATCATATCCTTGGGTCATATTGTCTCACCAATTTCTAAAGTCAGCTTGGTGTGTGCTCACACTCGCACTCTCTCTCTCTCCCCATCCCCCTTATCCATCTTGATATATGTCCAATATGGCCACCCCAGACCAAACGCTTTCCAACCTTCCAACTCACACACACGCCACCAATTGGACCTCTATGTCTGTTAAAATTTCCAAGAAAGGAAATCTGATTGGCCCAGCTCCACAATCTATGGCTTCCTCAGCTGCCTCCTCCATTCAAAATGGGGTTCCAGGCCTCTTACTAACAGCCATGACCTAGGAAATTGGGGTCATTTTTGAGTCTGGGAATGTCTTATTCCAGGAATAAGGCAATTATCACAACATATTTATTAGTCCAATATTAAATGATAAATGCACACAAGAGTCCAATCCTGCTCGATGGGTCTGAGGAAGGTTTCCCAGAGGAGGTGACATATAGCTGGGTTTTGAAGGATGATCACCACGCAGATAGTGGCAGGGCCCAAGGGGAATGTGGAAGATGAGGTATGTGAGAGCAAGGGGGAAATCAGCACTCCAGGCTAAGGATATGGTATGTGAAAAACAAAGAACTGTGAAAGAGTTTGTCTTCTTTAGAGAACTTAATTTGATATGGATGGAGAGCAAGATACATTCGGACAGTGTCAAGAAAAAATAAGCAGGAACCAGAGTATGAAAGGCCTTATAGGCTATAAAAAGATATTTGGACTTCATCCTTTGGGCACTCATGCGTCACTCTGGGGTGAAGCGAGAGGAAGATCCCAAACTTGTTGGGATAACATATAGCAAGGACTTAGGGTCTCAGAAGTCTCAGATCCCTACCTTTGCCTCCAGTTCCCAAGAAAGAAATGCAGATGGGTTGTTCCAGGTTAAATCACTCTTAATTATCAGCTGAGGCTTTGACCCCAAACCCCCTCATGGTCATTGGGTGAGATGAGCCAGACTTCAGAGAGCACAGAGGATCCTTTCTGCCTTGGCTGCAGGCAGCCCTCAGGCCTACAACAAAAGCAGGCTGAGTAGTCTCTTTGGATCCTTTCTAGGGACCGACTTTTGAACCTTGGCCCTCTTGATCTTAAGTCTCACGTGGCATACAAACTTGATCCCGAGGCAAACATATATATACGACCCCACCACCCCATTTAAAAGAAAAGGGAGAAAGAGCAGTTTATCCAATACTCCCTTTCTCATAATGCTTATTGCCTTAGACTGTTTTGTGCTGCTATAACAGAATACAATAGACTGGGTAATTTATAATGAACAGAAATTTATTGGCTCACAGAGGCTGAAAAGTCCAAGATCAAAGGGGCCAGCACCTGGCAAAGAGCGTCTTGCTGCATCATCCCATGACACAAGAGTAAAGAGAGGGTGAAAGAGAGAGACAGAAGGGGGCCAAAGTTGTCCTTTTATAAGGAACCCTCCTGCAATAATAACTAATTCATTCACTCACCCTGGTGGCCTAATCACCTCTCATTATACCCTGCCTCCCAACGCTTGCCCTGGAGATGAAGTATTCAACACATGCTTTCTGCTGGACACATTCAAACGATAGCAGTTACCACTCCCATGCTCTATCCCTGCTGTAGCCTATCACAATCTCTTTGGCCTACTACTTGTGAGTGAGTAAAAGGGGAAAACTTAGGCTCCCTCTAGAGTGTTGCGTATCCCCCTGGGGACAAGACAAAATCGCTATTTCATTAACAAGGCTGACAGTGATGTGAAGAATGGATGGGGCCTCCGGACTTCTCTGGGGCCAGCAGCCGCCTGAGCAGGGGCCAGGGGCCGCGGGCTCAGCCGACGACCATGGGCTCCATGTCCAACCAGCAGTTTGCAGGTGGCTGCACCAAGGCGGCGGAGGAGGCGCCCGAGGAGGCACCGGAGGACGCGGCCCGGGCTGCGGACGAGCCGCAGCTGCTACATGGTGCCGGCATCTGTAAGTGGTTCAACGTGCGCA
>CAUYSK010047716.1:0-26884 GCA_963575035.1 Avahi laniger | reverse complement strand
GCAAGGAGGCACTCGGAATTCACCGCTCCAAGAAACGGCTCGGCCAAGTGACCTTAGGTCCCAGAAGGGGAGAGCTCACTGCCAGAGTTTCCAGGCTAGGGGAAGGGAGCCGTTCCGGGAGTCACTCGAGTCACCAGGGTGCTCCGCCATCTCCTTTGTGTCTCCCTCCCCCAGTCTCATGCCAGTCCCACAATAGCTCTCGCTTCTACTGGCCCACCCTGAGCATTCCCAGTTGCCAGCGGTAGGTTCCAGGTTCGAGTCCTCTACTCAGTAATCACCTCCCCTTTCAGGACCCGCTGGGTGCCAGAGACCAGCTTCCTGAGTCCTAACTGCCTCCGGGGTATATTCCTGGCACAGAGCTCTGGGAAGTTTAAGATGCTTCCCGCTCGTGTCTCCTCTCCACTGAGTCCCACGTTTCCAGACCCAATTCTACATCCACTTCACACGAGCCCCGGCCTCACGGAGGGCTTGTAAGTCAGTGGGGAAGCTAGACTGTCCCGTGCGGGACTTGTCCCGGTGCACTTACTGGCCAGGCTGGCGCCGCCGTACGCTGCACTCTCTGTCGTCTGTCCGCACTTTCCAGGTTTTGTATTCCTATCTCTTGTTATTCTTTTTCCTGATTTGTGTGTCCCCCGCTGAATCTCCACCGATTCCCCTCGCTGTTTTTGTGGGAGAGCGCTCCGATCGTGTGTAGCAGACCGGGATCTACGTCTCCCTCTCTGGAAGCAGGGATCCGGGAGGCGATCCTAACTCTGCCATTTTTCCTCCCGAAATTAGTGTTTTAAGCAGGGATATTAATAGTGCCCACCCCATAGTGTTGTTGGAAGGATGAATTGAAATAATACAAATAAAATGTAAGAAAGTGGTTGGCACATAGTATGTGCTCAGCAAAGGTTAGTTTATTAGCCTGTAGAAATAAAAGCATGAGTAGGCCAAGATTGCTATGAAATGAAATTTATTGCAACTTAGTTTGTAGTTGTGAATAACTGGAAACAAACTGAATGGCTCATTGACAGGGAAATCATTGAATAAATTGTTGTGTATTATTACTATGAAATTTTGTACAGTTATTGAAAATAACTGTTAATAGTTTAAGTTGTATCCATAGATTTAGAATGTGGTTCTTGATGATTGTTTAGGAGAAAAACAAATTTTATAAAAATGAAAGTATGATTTATTTTATATATCCTTTGATGTATGTTTGATATGACGTGAAATTTGATATGAAATCCTTTGATATGTTTGTATATGATGCTGAGACATTTAATTTTTCCTCTAAAAATCGTTATTTTGATGCAAGACATTCTAAAAACAGAATATATATAGTTTATTACCTTCTTTCAATACACCTTTCAATATTTGATATCTCTTTTTTAAACTAGTATCATTACAGCATATATGCTTGGTCTACATTGTCATACCAGAATGCTTTCAGAGAATTAAACTATAGAGGTATTTGCTGCAGACTACTGGCTTTTGGATGTCTCCTACCTGCCTTTTATAGTGCCTCTGTTTACTCCTTCCTTGTCAGACTGTCAAGTCTAACACACTGTATCTCTTTCTTTCACCTCCTTTTTATGTCTGATTCTAATTGGGAAGCCAGAGAACTGGAGTTGATATTGTTTACAAATTTGAGATCCTGTAGGCCTGAAAGGAAAGGACTTTTGAGAGAGCAATGTGAAATATAAATATAAATATAAATATTTACATTTGTAGTGGGATATATGTATATATAAAGATGCATACGTATATATGTATGTATTTTTTTTCTTTCTTTATGGCAAGCACATTAAAAAACAACAGAAATCCATGACGAAATTGCTTAGGAGGCCATCCATTAATCAAGTCATTGTCTTCATTTGTTCCCATCACCCTGTGAATGTGTAATTTGCATAGTAATATATAGCAATATCATAGATATTGTATATTTTCATTTAATGCCTTTTTGCTGTCATTTGTTTTTAAATTTTTTCTTCCCCTCTCCTCAACTCCCTCCCCTCAACCGACATATCCAAAAATATTAATAATAGCTTAATGTTTATATTTTAATATTTTCAGGTACCAAGGACTTTCTTGGATTTAATCAGTATTTCCATTTTGACACCGTGTTTGCTCTTACCTCATTAGCATAGCAAGCCTAAATTGTCCTAATTCCAGGAATGAATAAAAATTCCCTTCCATTTTATATTCAACGTTTCTGATTTCTACCTCAATCCATTTCTTAAGATGGCTCATGATTTTTATTAACTTATTTTTCTCTAGGGCAGTGGCCTTTCTCAAATCATTTACCAAATGGAATTCTGTAAATATGCAATGAAACGTCCTTAAGATCATTCTCAACTGGGAATCAAAATTAATAATCTTTATGTAAACATGCACATTCTTTTCTATGTTAGCAAAAGGCCACATTATAGCTCTTAACTGCCTCTGAATTTTTTTGTCTCTGGATCAATAGTTTCCTGCTACTTTTCAGAATGAAGTGCTTCTTATTACTCTGAAGCCTCTCCATCTTAATGAGGTCTCCCCGGCTCTGAGGATTATTTAGAATTTCCTTAGGTAAAGGCCACATCTATTTGGAGTTCTTAATTTATGCATTTTATCTTCTCTGCTTGTCAAATGTTCAATGAAATGGAGTGCTATGTAGTCTGAATTTGTTAGACCACCTCCTCTTTCATGATCTTATAAATGTACATGAGGTTTTATTCAGAGCCCTCTAAAAGGAGTTATGCTTTTTATTCCTGAAATTCTAAAGCCCAGTAAACCAAACAGAACAGAAATAAAAACAGTTACATAGAGGACATAGTGTCAGTCACCGCTTTATTATTCCATGAAGAAACCAAGAAAATCGTTCTAAAAGAACATTGTGCTAGGTGGAGACTTAATTTTTTGTTGGCTATTATCAGAGGTAGAATAGGGATGTTTCTGTGCCTCAGCTGGAGGTGTGGGAGTTTATGTCTGTAAATAAATTCAGACTGGGGTGAAGGTTTTGAACAGATCAGTAACTTAATAATAAATGTTGTCTTTAACTTATATTGTTTAGTTTTCAGAGCAGATGATAGCAACAATGGTAACAATAGCTATGCTGATGAGGATGTAGAGAAAGGGAAGGCTTCTTGGTGGGAATGTAAATTAATACAATAGCTATGGAAAATGCTATGGTGTTTCCTTAAAAAACTAAAAACAGAACTACCATATGATCTAGCAATCTCACTGCTGGGTAAATACCCAAAAGAAAAGAAATCAATATATCAAAGACATATCTGCACTCCCGTGTTTATTGTAGCACTATTTCCAAAAGCCAAGGTATGGAATCAACCTAAGTATCCATCAACAGATACATGGATAAAGAAAGTGGGGTGTATATGTGTCTGTGTGTGTGTGTGTGTGTGTGTGTGTGTGTGTGTGTATACACACACCAGCATATTATTCAGTCATAAAAAGAATGAAATTCTGTCATTTTTAAAAACGTGAATAGAACTGGAGGACATTATTTTAAATGAAATAAGCTAGGCACTGAAATACAAATACCACATCTTCTCACTCATACGTAGGAGCTAAAGTAATTGATCTCATGGAGGTAGGGAGCAGAATGGTGGTTACCAGAGGATGGGAAGGCTAGAGGGGAAGGGGAATGAAGATAGGTTGGTTAATGGGTACAAAAATATGATTAGATGGAAAGAATACCTAGTGTTTGATAGCACAGTAGGGCAACTATAGTTAACAGGAATTTATTGTATAGTTCAAAATAGCTGGAAGAGATTTGGAATATTCCCACCACAAAATGATAAATGTTTGAGATGATGAATATCCTTTTTGCCCTGATGTGATCATTCTACATTGTATGCATATACATAAATCAATAAAATCAAACAAACAAAAAATAGCTCATACTTCTCATGTCAAGCATTGGATAGATAATTACATTTACTCTTTTTAAATCCTCATAACCTTAAGGGATAGTTGCTATTATTTCCATTTAACTTTTGAGGAAACAGATATTTAGACAAGTTAAGTAGCTAACCTATGATTAATATATAAAAAATATACAAAATATAAAAATATGAAAATATTTTCCTAGGATAGAATATATTCTACAAAGTAGAAGAGATTACTTTTGAATTAGTGTGTCAGCTGGGATCAGAAACCTAGGTTAATCTGGTACCAAAACCTATGTTCTTGATTTGAGGTGTATTTCCTTTCATTTGATTGCCAAATTAGTTATGTCCAAAGGCCAGTGGCAGTTGGTAGGTCCTGTGGAAATAATTGTGTAGAATAAAATTATGTGCCAACAATTCTCCTTGCAGTTGCTCGAGTAGTGGATAGGATAACATGAGACTGCTTCTTGAGCAGTCTCATGTTGTCATCTTTGAGTTTTTTAAACAGCCATCAGATAGCAACAGAAAAATAGTCAGTTCATCTGATTGCTCTGTGGAGCAGTGTTGGGAATTGATGTTTCTGTGAGTACTGGCACTGGGGACCGCTGGTCAGTTATGCCATTCAGATGGGCATGGCTCTGATTAGCCGTGGAACCCAGTCAGTGGCCAGATGCCTGCAGGACCAGGCTGTGAAGGTTTAGTCAGGAGATGAACCTGTGGAAAGGCTGGTTGGGCAGCCTTTTAAGTTTGGATGTGAAAAGCAAAACTATTAATAATAGTTTTGATTTAAAACAGTTGTTCTTCTTTAGCCGTTCAGGTATTCTGTCATTCTTTAATAAAATATTCAGCTGTGAATTATTGCCTCTTCTCTTTACTGTTGTGCTGCTGTGTTTCCAAAACACTTTACCTATATAACTAGTGCATTACAGATATTATGGTAATTTGTTTACTTGTATTTTCCCAGCTTAAACAAGGACTGTTTGAAAGAAGGGCTGTTTTATACAGTTTTGTACTCTAACAGGTGACAGACTTTTAGGTGGTCAGTCAGTGCTGAACTGATTTGAACTGTAAAATCAAAGTCCACTGTTTTGGCTGTGTTGTTCAGAATACGCATATGCATTCACTGAACTGTAACTCAAACTACAGGTCTCAGCTTAGGTGGAAAAAATGTTCATTTCAGCTATGAATAAATGCAAGTTTAGGTCTTATGGTCTTATATATTTCCATATGTAGCCCAAGGCGCTCTTGTTTATATGGGTAAAAAGCTAAAGCTCTCACTGCATGGCTGTTTTAAGCCTTTCACATATATTTATTCACTTATTCCTCACCACATCAGCATGAGGTAGTTGCACTGAAATTACTGAGGCATAGAGAGGTTGAATAATTGGCCCCAAGTCACATACCAGCAGGGTTGAGCCAGGATTTGAACTCAGGCAGTACAGCTGCAGAGACTATGCTCTTAACCAATATTCTCTGCAGCCTTGTTTATCTGTTGTATGTATAACATGCATGTATGAGAGTCAGTAAACAGAAAGAGAAAGAAAGAGATTGAAAGAGACTTTATCAGACATTTTCTAGTGGACATCATTATCACTTCTTGGAAAATGTACAGTATTTTGCAGAAAAGTCTATGCTTTTCTAAGGTGAACTTTTGACATCAAGTAAAATAATTTTAGAAATGTTTTCATATAGATGTACTTTAGAGGAATTTAGATGCATTGAATGGGGTTGGAAGAAAACAAACAGAAGAGTTAGGAAACTTAAACTATAGTGTTGTAAAAGACTTGTAGATATTTCATTTTGAGAACATTTTATAGGGGAATTGGAAGTGTTTTTCAAATATTTGAAGGTAGAAATTGGGCAAGTTTAGCTTTGTTCTTTATAATTTGAGGGATAGAATTAAGGACCTTGGGTAGCTGCTTTAGAGCAGTAGGTTTTTACTCAGTGTAAGCAGGAATTTTTTGCATGGATGACTGCCTTAGGAAATAATGAGCATTTTCTTGCCAGGATGCTTTGCAATAGGCTGGAAACACGGTTGTCACTGAGGGTAATAAATTATTTGGCTGATTGAGTAATTGACCTAGGTGACCAGATTTAAGTTTTCTTCTAAACCTGTACTTCAGTGATTCTAACAGCTCAAGACAGAAGCTGTCCTACTATGTAGGTGATTTCTGGTAACTTATGATCATTAATCGCAGTGGTTGCAAAAAATAATGCTTATCACACAGTTACTCATAATAAAAGCTCATGGAAATTTATTGATCAGGCTTAGTGTTTATTATGTGTCAGGTACTTTATTAAGCACCTCATATTTATTGCCTTATTTACTCTCCAGAGTAACCCTTGGGGGTAAGAACTGTTGCTATCTGTCCCATTTTATAGGTGAGAGATTCAGTAAGTTGCCCATGCTCATGCTAACCAGTAAGTTGTCATGGCCAGAATGCAAGACTTTCTGACTCCCCAATCCATACGCTGAACTACTACACAAACTTCCAACTTTCTAGTCTTGATCAGAAATTGAAAATCAAGGTAATTAGCATGCCAGGGTTCTGAGAATATGATGCCTTTTGTTGTTTGCATTGGTGGAAATTGAGTCGTCTTCATCAATTGGAGCAGGCTGCTATAAGAAAAGGAAGAGTGAACTATTTGGGTTATTAAGTATGAAATGTCCGATTCGCTTAAATGCTATGTTTGACAGTTGTTATTGCTGACATTTTACTTTGACACTTATTGTCTAATATTATTGCGAAGGTACATCCTCAGTCTTTCAAATGCACCATTTGGCTTGTGATTATCTTTCATATTTCTTTTTAGAGCAATTTTTGTTGAAACCATGGATAAGTCAAAAATTCATGTTATTTTCAAATATGAGTTCCATCATGGAACTGGTGTAGCACAGACAGCTCAAAATATAAATGAAGTGTTCGGGAAGGATGTGGCTAATGAATACACAGTATGTTGATGGTTTGAGAAGTTCCATTCTAGTGTTTTTAATCTTGAAAATGAGCCACATGGGCGTCCTGAGACCAAGGTGGATAATGATGAGCTGAAAGCTGTAGTGGAAGCAAATCCTGCTCAACCTACGCGTGAATTGACATTGCTATTCCAACAATATTGGACCATTTGAAACAAATTGGCAAGGTAAAGATGCTGGATGAGTGAGTCCCATGTGAATTAAATGAGCATCAGAAGAGAAATCATCTGGAAGCTTGCCTTTCTTTGCTGTCATGACATAAAGTTGAACCATTTGTACACCCTATTGTTACATGTGATGAAAAATGCATTCTTTTTGACAATCTCAAGTGTTCGGCAAAATGGTTGGATAAAGATGAAGTGCTGAAACAGTCCAAAACCGAGTCTTCATCAGAAAAAGCTAATGGTGTCTGTTTGGTGGTCCAGCGCTGGTGTGATCCACTACAGCTTCATGAAACCTGGTCAACCGATTACAACGGATGTCTACTGCAACCACTTGGCTGACATGATGAGGATGCTTGCAATTAAGCAGCCAAGGTTGATCAATAGAGACAGGCTCATCTAATCCTCTTGCAATACAACACTTGACCACGCGTCGTACAACAACACCATTCAAACTACAGAGGCTGGACTTGGAAACTCCGTCATCCACTGTATTCATCAAAGCTTGCATCAACTGACTACCACTTCTTTCAGGCTTTGGACCACTTCTTGCAGGGGAAAATATTCAATTCTCAATAAGCTTTGGAAAATGCCTTTGGTGATTTCTTGGCCACCTGTTCTCCAGGCTTCTTTGCTGCTGGCATAAATAAGCTACAATTAAGATGGCAAAACTGTGTCGATAGTTTAGACACATACTTTGATTAATTGTACTGCTTCTTGTTTGAGATATACTAAATTACACTTTTGATTTGAAATTGGACATTTCATATTTAAGGAACTTAATTGAAAGAATGGGGGGAAGGAAAGGGAGCAAGGACATTGTTCTGTAGAAATCATTTTCTATCTATTTGAAATATGGTATAAAACTTAAATATATTTTTAAAGTTCTATTTTGGTTAGCATGATTTTATAATGTCAAACTCTTCTTTTTTTAAAGGAAGAAATAATTGTTGAGGAGATTATTATCTTTAAATTACTCAGAAAAGAACAGTTAATTATTAATTACCTTTGAGGGGGGAATTTCTTCCTGTGTGTTGAATATACAGCTGTGATACTGATGTATAATAGTATGTAGAGGTAGTAAGCATCTCAAAGTGCCACCTCGTGGTAACTGTGTGAATGAAAAAGCCATTGTCTTTTACTTCAGGTGCTGGTGTCTAGACTAGCACTGTCCAAGAGAACTTTTTGTGATCATGGGCATGTTCTCCGTTTGCGCTGTCCAATACAGTAGCTTCTAGCCACATGTGAATGCTGAGCACTTGAAAAGTGGCTATTATGATGAAGGAACTAAAATTTTTTTAAATTTCAAAACATTAAAGGGGTACAAATGTTTTTATTATGTAGATACCTTGTATAATGCTTATTAGGGCTTTTGGTGTGTCCATCAACAGAATAGTGTTCATTGTACCCAATAGGTAAGTTTTTATGCCATACCTCCCTTCCAGCTTTCCTGCCTGCTTGGTTTCAAGTGTCCTCTTTGTCTCTTTGTGTCCATGTGTACCCACAGTTTAGCTCCTACATATTAGTGAGAACATATGGTGTTTGGTTTTTCATACTTAAGTTATTTCACTTAGGATAATGGTCTCCAGTTCCATTCAAGTTGCTGCAAATGACATTATTTCATTTCTTTTTATGGCTGAATAATACTGCACGCATACCACATTTTTTTTATGCATTCATGAATTGTTGGACACTTAGGTTGGTTCCTCATCTTTGCAATTGTGAATTGTGCCGTGGTAAACATTTGGGTGTAGTGGTCTTTTTGATAAAATGACTTATTTTCCTTTGGGTAGATACCCAGCAGTGGGATTGCTGGATCAAATGGTAGATCTACATTTATTTCTCTGAGGAATCTCCATACTGTTTTCCATAGAGGTTGTACTAATTTGCAGCCCCACCAATAGTGCAGAGTGTAAGCCTTCCTATCTCTCTGCAACCATGCCAATGTCTATTGTTTTTTTCCTTTTTAATAATGGTCATTCTGATAAAGGTAAGATGGTATCTCATTGTAGTTTTAATTTGCATTTCCCTGATAATTAGTGACATTGAGCATTTTCTCATATGTTTGTAGGTCATTTATGTATCTTCTTTTGAAAACTTCCGTTTATGTCCTTTGCCCACTTTTTGATGGGGCTGTTTGTTTTTTTTCTTGATGATTTGTTTGAGTTCTTTGTAGATTCTGGAAATCAGTCCTTTGTTTGATATATAGTTCGTGAATATTTTCTCCCATTCTGTAGGTTGTCTGTTCACTCTGTTGATTATTTCCTTTGCTGTGCAGAAACTTTTTAATTTAAGTCCCATTAAAAAAAATTTTGTTATTATAGTGTTTGCCTTTGGGGTCTTTGTCATAAATTCTTTGCCTAGGCCAATGTCTAGAGGAGTTTTTCCTACATTTTCTTTTAGAATTTTTATGGTTTCATGCCTTACATTTAAATCTTTTATGCATCTTGAATTAATTTTGTATATGGCTAGAGATAGGAGTCCTGTTTCATTCTTCTGCATGTGGCTATCCAATGTTCCCAGCACCATTTATTGAATAGGGCTTCCTTTCTTCAATGTACATTGTTGTCTGCTTTGTCAAACATCAGCTGGTTGTAGTCAATATGGTTTTATTTGTGGATTCTCTATTCTGTATCATTGGTCTCTGTCTCCACTTTTACACCAGTACCATGCTATTTGGTTACTTAGACTTGTAATATAATTTGAAGTCAGGTAATGTAATGCCTCCAGATTTGTTCTTTTTGCTTAGTATTGCTTTGGTTATTTTGGGTCTTTTTTGGTTCTAGATGAAGCTTAGGATTATTTTTTCTAGGTCTGTGAAATAAGAAGTTGGTATTTTGATGAGAATTGCATTGAATATGTAAATTACTTTGGGCAGAATGGACATTTTAATGATGTTGATTCTGTCAATCCATGAGCAAGTGACATTTTTTCATTTGTTTGTGTTTTCTGTGATTTCTTTCATCAGTGCTTTTTAGCCCTCCTGGTAGAGATATTTCACCTCCTTGGTTAAGTATATTCCTAGCTATTTTCTTTTCTTTGTAGCTATTGTGAATTGTATTGAGTCCTTGATTTGACTCTTGGCTTGACTGCTGTTAGTATGTGGAAAAGCTACTGATTTGTGTACATTGATTTTACAACCTGAGACTTTATTTATTTATCAATTTATTTATCAATTCTAAGAATCTTTTGGTGGAGCCTTTAGAGTTTTCTAGATACAAGATCATATCATCAGCAAACAGGGATAGTTTGACATCTTCCCAATTTGGATGTCCGTGATTTCTTTCTCTTGCCTGATTGCTGTGGCTTGGACTGCCATGCTATGGTGAATAGAAGTAGTGATAGTGGGCATGCTTGTCTTGTTCCAGTTCTTAGGGGGAATGCTTTCAACTTTTCCCCATTTAGTATGATGTCTGTGTGTTTGTCATATATGGCTTATGTAATTTTGTGGGATATTGGTTCTGTGCCTAGTTTGTCGAAGATTTTTATCATGAAAGGGTGCTGGATTTCATCATATGCTTATTCTGCATCTATTGAGGTGATCATGTGGTCTTTGTTTTTCCTTCTGTTTATGTGATAAATAGTGTTTATTGATTTGCTTATGTTGAACCATCCTTGCATCTGTGGGGTAAAACTGACTTGATCATGGTGAATTATCCTTTTGATGTGTTATTGAATTCAGTTTGGTAGTATGTTGTTGAGGACTTTTGCATCTATGTTTATAAGGGATATTGGTCTGTAGTTTTCTTTTTTTGTTGTTTCTTTTCCTGGCTTTGTTGATACTAGGTTCATAGAATGAGTTAGGAAGGATTCTTTCCTCCTTGATGTTATGGAATAATTTCTGTAGCATAGGTACCGGGTCTTCTTTGTAGAATTCGACCATGAATCCGTCAGGTTCAGGGCTTTTTTTGTTTGGGAAATTTTTAATTACAGCTTTAATCTTGCTGTTCATTATTGGTCTGTTCAGGATTTCTATTTCTTCTTGATTCATCCTTGGATGGTTTTGTGTTTCCAGAAATTTATCCATTTCCTCTAGGTTTTCCTATTTGTGTAGAGGTTTTTGTAGTATTTATGGGTGATATTTTGTATTTACATGGTATCAGTTGTAATGTCTCCCTTTTTATTTGTGATTGAGCTTTTTTGAGTCTTTTCTATTTCTGGTTAATCTGGCTAGTGGTCTTTTGATATTGTTTATTTTCTCAAAGAACCAACTTTGTGTATCATCAATCCTTTATATTGTTTTTTTGGTTTCCATTTCATTCAGTTCTGCTATGAGCTTTGTTATTTCTTTCCTTCTTCTGGCTTTGGGTTTGATTTGTTGTTCTTCTTTTTCCTTGAGATGTGACATTAGGTTTTTAATTTGTGATCTTTCTGTCTTTTTGATGAAGGCATTTAAGACTATCAATTTTCCCCTTCGGACTGCCTTTGCTGTATCCCATGGATTTTGATTGCTTATGTACCTTTTGTCACTCAGTTCAAGGAATCTTTTGATTCTCATCTTAATTTCATCATTGATCCAAGGATTGTTCAGCAGCAGGTTGTTTAATTTCCATGACTTATGTAGAATTGAGTATTTCTGTTGGAACTGATTTTTAATTTTATTCCACTGTGGTCTGAGAAGATACATTGTATGGCATTTGATTTTTTTGAATTTGCTGAGATTTGTTTTGTGGCCTAAGATACGATCAATCTTCGAAAATCTTCCATGTGGTGATAAGAAGAATGTATATTCAGTAGTTTTTGGGTATAATGTTCTATAAATGTCTGTTAGGTTTGTGTGTTCTGTTGTCTCCTTTAAGTCCATTGTTTCTTTTTTCATTTTGTGCTTCAATGATCTGTGCAGTTCTGTTAGTGGGACATTGAAGTCCCTGGCTATTAAGATGCTACTATTTATTTCTTTGCTTAGATCTTGCAGAATTTGCTTTATTAACATGGGAATTCCTGTGTTAGGTGCATGTATATTTAGGATTGTTATGTCTTCTTGTTGAATTTTTCCCTTTATCATTATATAATGACCATCTTTGTCTTTTTTTTTTTCCCCATTGTTGATTTAAAGTCTGTTTTATTCAGTACGAGAATGGCTACATCTGCTCACTTTTGGTCTTCATTTTCTTGGAACATTTATTTCCATCCCTTTACCTTGAGTCTCTGTGTGTCTTTGTGGGTTAGATATCTTTCCTGGAAACAGTGGATACCTTGTGTGTTTTTATCCATTCATCCAGTCTATGTCTTTAAAGTGGGGCATTCAGACCGTTCACATTGAATGTTAGTATCGATATGTGAGATGCTGTTTTGTTCATCATGTTGGATGAAACCTTATTGTTTAGTTTTCCCTCTTGTGCTATTTTTTTTTAAGAGATGTGAGCTTTGACTTTTGGATTTTTTACACTGGTTGGTATCTATTATGCTATTCCATGCAGTTCTGACCATTTCCTGTGGGGCATGTCTACTAGGGACAAATTCCCTTAGTGTTTGCTTGTCTGGCAACATCTTTATTTCTCCATCATTTATGAAACTTAGTTTTGCAACATACAAAGTTCTTGGCTGGAAATTGTTCTGTTTAGAAAGGCTAAAAATGGGATCCCAGTCCCTTCTGGCTTATGAGATCTGTGCTGAGAAGTCTGCTGTTAGTCTGTTGCTTTTCCTTTGTAGGTTAGTTGGTGCTTTCATCATGCAGCTTATAGAATTTTCTCCTTCATTTTGACTTTGGTCAGATTGATGACTATATGTTTTGGGGATATTCTATGTGCTATGAATTTTCCTGGCGTTCAATAACCATCTTGTATCTGGATATCTGAATCTCTTTCAATACCTTGGAATTTTTCCTCATTAATTTCCTAAATTGGTTTTCCTTTTTTTTTTTTTTTTTTTTTGCTTTTTCTTCTTCCTTCTCCAGGATACCTATAATTTATATATTGGTTCATTTCACATAGTTCCATATTGAGTGATTGGTCATTCTTCTTTATTCTTTTTCCTGTGTTTTTGACTGACTGGGTTAGTTCAAAAATTTTGTCTTCAAGCTCTGAGATTCTTCTGCTTGGTCTAGTTGTTGTTGAAGCTTTTTGGTGTCTTTTTGTAATTCCCTAAATGGCTTTTTTGTTTCTTTAAGTTCTGTTGTATCCTTTTTTATGTTATCTGTCTCTTTAGTGAGTTTTTCATATATTATTAATATCCCCAAATATTTTTTTTTTGGTTTCTTCATTTGTTTTTCAACTTTCTCTTCAATTGTATTCATCTTGCCTGCCATCCATATTCTGAAGTCCATTTCTGTTACTTCAACAATTTCCTTTTGGTTTGGATTCATTTCTATGGATCTATTGTGATCTTTTGGGGGTGTCAGCCTTGTATTTCATGTTGCCAGAATTTTTTTGCTGGTTTCTTCTAATCTGAAATCTCTTCTCTTAGTTTAGGGCTGCGAGGTTTGTGATGCATCTGTTTTCCTTTGCCGGAAACTCTCCTTCTTAGTGAGGAGAAATTCCTGCATAGTGCTTTTGTGTCTTACTTTGGAGGATTGACCTGGTGGGAGAGGGGCAGATACACTGAAAGCCTGTGACACAGTTGTTCTCCTGTCTCATTCCATTCCCTTGTGGTTGGCACAGTCTGAGCTGGTGCTGGGGTATATTCGTTCAGATTGGTGGGTTGGTCCAAAGGCTACTGTTGAAAGGTTGGGCAGGGGGCTGAACAAGTTCCTTTCCATGGAGGTGGTTGGCGTGACCTTGGCCAGTTCCTGGGTGGGTTGCAGGACCTTGACGGGTGCCTGGGCGTGTTCTGGGACCTTTGTGGGTGCCTGGTCACATCATGAGATCATAGCTGGTGGCAAGGCAGTTTGTGGGACCTTGGTGGGTGCCTGTGAAAGGCGTAGGACCTTGGTGGGTGCTTGGACAAGTCAGGGGTTTTGGCTTCTGCCTGGGTGGGTTGTGGGACTGCAGCTGGCATCAGGGTGGCTGCTTAGGCCACAGGGGCTGGGCCATCCACAGCTGGCAATTCTGGGGTGAGGTTGCACATGCTGTTGGGGAGTCCCAGTGGCTGGAGGTCTTCCTCCACCAAGGTCTGGTTGTGGCATCTGCTGTGGTGCTACTCATGTGGCAGCGACCGTGCTATTGATATAGCAAGATGGTGGCAGCAGATGCTGAGGGCCTGTGGGAACCTGCTCTGCTCGGATCCCCGTGAGGCAGCTGGTGGGACAGGACTGGAGGGGTTTATGGCACCCAGTTATAGTGTGCCTGCCCTCCCCGCTCCCTCTCTGACTTGGCAGGAGTAATGGGGAGGCAGCTGCAGTGGAGGAGGGCTCTCTGGGGCTGAGAGTGCAGACTGGCATCTGTTGCTGCGACTTGGGAACCAGAAGTTCGCGGGACCCCACTGTGCCCACTCTCGGGTGCATCACTGCTGCAGTCTCCAAGCAGCTCCCTGATCAGTTTGGAGTCTTGTTGTGGTGACGAAATTATCTGTGCAGTTTTCTGAGGGAAAGAATGTTCCAGGAAGAAAAAGAAATAGTCAATATAAGGACCCTAAGGTAGAAGTGTACCTTGTGTGCCTAGGAAGCACCAAGGAGGTTCGTGTGGCTGAAGCACTATTAGTGACAGCGAGAGCAGTTAGAGAGGAGGTGAGAGAGGTGGGGAGGGGGTGTTGGGACTTTGACTTCTCCGAGTGAAATGATGTAATAAAATATATTGTAAATGACTTGATCAGTCGCTGTGTTGGAATACTCTTAGTAGGGTCAGGGAGACAAATTAGGACACTATTTTGTAGTTTAGAAGAGAGATGAGGGTGGCTTGTACCAAACAAAGTGAAAAACAATAGCGGTGGTGAGAGAGTGCTCAGATGCTGAGTTTTTTCTGAAGGCAGAGCCGGTGATGGATGACAAATGACAGAGCTTTACTGACAGATCAGGTGTAGGGAGTGGGAAAGAGGAATCAAGGCTAACTCAGATTTTTTGATCAGAGCTCTTGGAGGGTGGAGATGCTGCTGACTGGAGTGAGATGGCTGCAAGGATATGCTTCGTGGAGGGAAGGTCAGGAATTGAGTTTTGGCTGTCTTGTGTTTATGTATTTCACATGCATCTGTAGTTTGGGAAACAGGTCTGAGCTGGGAATACACAGTTGAGTGTCATTAGCATATAGATGGTATACTGCACAGGACTGGGTAGTATCACCAAGAGAGTGAGGATAGATAGAGATTAGGTCCAGAGAGGCAACTGTGGGACATGCCAACCTTTAGAGATGAGGAAGAAGAGACAACCAGCAGAGGAGACTGAGAAGGAGTGGTCAGTGAGGAAGGATGCACACGGTAGTAGGCAAACCCAGAAGCCAACTGAAGGGAGCGTCAGGGAGGAGGGTGTGTGTGCCAAGTGATGCTGATAGGGTCTCTAAGATGAGTACTGAGAACTGAGCAATTGATTTATCAGCAATGAGGTCATTGGCAAACTTAATGAGAAATACTTAAGTGGAATGTTAGGGGCAAAAATCTGAGGTGTGTTTAAGAGAAAATAAAAAGAGATGAATTTAAAAACACTAACAGAAAATTGTCAAGGAGTTTTGTGGCAAAGAGAAGTAAAAGTCAATGATATAAGGTGGTGGGGATAGGGTCAAAAGCATGTTGTTTTCTTTATTTATATTAAATATGTGAGATAAATAAGAACATGATAGGAATTGTCCAGTAAAGGCACAATTTTGAGTCATTTACTCATATTTATGCATATATTTTTTCTGATTTATTCTAACAGCTAGTGTTCCATTGTATAAATATTTTAAAATTTATCCTTTCTCTCTTTAATATTTAAGTATTAGTATTTAAGTTGTTTTCTAGTATTCTGTATTCCATACAGTGCTTTGGGGAATATTTTGTACATGTTTCCTTATACATATATGCAGTATTTCTCTCTGGTAAATACCTGGGAATGAAACTTCTTGGTCATACATTATCATTATTTTCAACTTAGGAGATATTGTCACATTGTCCTACACTGTGCTTGTACCATTTACGTGCTCACCAACAGTATGTGAGATGTCCTGTTGTGATCAATCTGATTGTGTGAAATGGTGTCCCACTGGGTTTAAATCTGCCTTTCTGTAATTGCTAATGAGATTGAACATCTTTTCATAAGTATATTGGCCATTCTGTTTCCTTGTCTGTAAATTTCCTACCATTTTTCTATTGGGGAAAAATAAAAATTTCTTATTGATTTGTGAATTTCTTTTTATTATCTGGATAAGAAACCTTTATGAGTTATATATATTGCAAGTATCCTTTCTCAGTCTGTGGCTTGCATTTTCATTTTTTAATAGTATCTTTGATGCACAGCAGTTTTATATTTTGTAGTAGTCAAATTTATTCATCTTTTCATTTATGGTTTGTACTTCTTCTGTCTCACTTAAATCTTTCCTTATCACAAAATTATAAAGATATTCTTTTATTTTTTTTTGTATAGTTTTAAAGTGTTACTTTTCAAACTTAGGTCTTTAATCACTTTTAATCAATTATACTTGATGGTTTTAGTGTGGTTTAAGATAAGAACTCTGTTTTATTTTTGACCTAATACCATTTATGAATTTGTTGATTGGTGTGTCCTTTTTCATGGATTTGTGATGCATCTTTTGATAGTATCTATCTTTCATGTACACATGGATTTGTTTATGTGCTCTCTGGTATGTGTGTATTTGGGTCTTTTCAGAGACTTCTGCAATACCTCTCTGTCTCAATGATAATGGCTTTTTTAAATTAAGGGTTTGTTTTGTTTTGTTTTGTTTTTGAGACAGGCTCTCACTCTCTCACTCAGGCTGGAGTGTAGTGGTGTGATCATACTTCACTGTAGTCTTAGCTCCTGAGCTCAAGATATCCTCCTGCCTCAGCTTCCTGAACAGCTAGGACTACAGGTGCATGCCATCATGCCCACCTAATTTTTTCTTATTTTGTGTAGAGAAGTGGTCTTACTATGTTACGCAGACTGGTGTCAAACTCCTGGCCTCTAGCAGTACCTCCACTTTGGCCTCCCAAAGTGCTGATATTACAGGCATGAGCCACTGCACCCAGCTGCAATGTAGCTTTATAATAAATCTGTATATCTGGTAGGGCACATCTCCCCAGCTCGCTCTTCTTCTTGTTTGTTTTTTTGCAGGGGAGAGTATATTTTTGGTCCTTTTATATTCTGTAGAAATTTGAAGACTAACTTGTCTAGTGACATAGACACACAAACACACACACACACACACAACCTGTTTGAATTTTGATGGGAATCACATTTAATTTACAAATAATTTGGGGAATGTGACAGCTTGACAATATTGATTCTTCCTTTCCACGAATATTAAATTCTCTCCATTTATTCAAGCCTTCTGTGTTCTTCAGTAATCTTTGCAAATTTCTCCACAGACTTCTTGCTCATGTTTTGCTAGATTTATTCCCAGATAATTTAGAGATTTAATTGCTATGATGAATAGAATTTTTTTTCCTATTACACTTTCTTTGCCTATTACTTTCCCAGAGAAACATTATTTATTGTTAAATACTGAGCTATCTGGAGATTGACTGGATTAGTAATGGAAAGGGCAGTTTGGCAGAGGCAAAGGTTCCCCAAATGGAGAGACCACGGTCAAGGACTGAACCAAGCAGCCTCAGGGAGAATGGAGACAAGAGCCTGGTTTCGTAGCTGCCTGAGGCAGGCCCCAAAACTTGGTGCTGAGTGAACTGAAGGAAAAGAAAGACTTGGGAAGACGATGGTAAATCATTGACAGCCCTATTAAATGGATTGGGTGCACAGGAGGGAGTGCTGAAGAGGAGTGGTTCAGAGTTCATTTGACTACTGCGTTCTAGTCAGCTTTGGTTGTAAGAACTGGAATCCTTGTGAGCTAGCTCAGGAAAAGCCTGGACAGCATTACCGGGTAACAGATATCCTTGGGGGAGTCCGGCAGCAGGAAATGGCAGTACAGTTAGGCCTCAGGGCTCTTTATCAGACTGATCATGATTGTTGCTGTTATTCATTTGAGTCTCCATTTTCCGCTGACCAGCTTTTTGATAATCCTGGCTTCTTCACTGTAGTGCTTTCTATCAATTGGCATTTTCCCCATACATCTTATTCTGACTGCCAAACTGTGAATATAGCTGGCCCAATTATCTTTTAACTCAGTTCCACAGATCGTAAGCTGTTGGCCAGCCCACAGAGTAGCTGGTTCTTTTTTGTTTTGGTTTGGTTTTGGTCCAGTGCTCACTCTTGGTTCAGTCCTTTGTAGGATGACTACACATGCCAGTTTGCCCAGCATAATTATGATCTCAAAACACTGATAAATAATACCCTCTTTTCTCTCAAAAGTGTCTCAGTTTGGACAGGACATTATTTGGTCACATTACTCATAATTGCCAGGGATAACAAAACATAACTGCTTATCCCACAAGCAGGCATTGTGGGGGAGGAGTGTGGTGCTGGCTGGTATCCAGGCTGGGGGTTACTGAGTATATCTAGGATATAGTAATGGTAAACTTGAACCTGTAGGATGTCTAGAGATTGTCCACTGATAATAGGGTATCAGGCTAAATGGACTAGAACAGATAAAGTTGGATAGATTTATAAAGACCCAAATCAATCAGGCATAAAGACTGATCTGTAGTTTGCATATTCAGGTGGGGGTCAGAGTAGAGAATGGATCGGCAGGTGGTGAAGGTTGGCACCTCTTGATCAGACAAAGGATTCTCTCTTTCATATAGAGGTTAAGGGGAAAGGACTCAGGCATGGAACATCAGGACTCTGAAGCATATCCCAGCCACAGACTAACTGGACCGTGTGGCCAGAATCCAGTAACTAAAAGACTGGACAACAGGATAAAGTTAGGTACAAAAAGACAAGGCAAAAGAGAGAAAGACCCAGCACTGAAAGCCAGCTGGAAGTACAGGGAAAGATACTGAGCCAGCTCATTACGAGGCAAAACTTATTATATTTTATTCTTTAGTACCAACAAGGAGACTGGAATGTCAGTGGGTATAAACCCAACATGGGAGCGTCCCGGTCAAGGGTAAAGGGTAAGGAGTGGGAAGCCCCATGGTTCCTGACAAACTTTGCTCCTTGATGAGGTGGTAGGAAGCTAAAGCAGTATATGTCTGACAAAGGAAGATTCAGGGTAGATAGAAAGAACAATTTCAACTCATGTCTGGATAAAACCAGCTTAAATTAAGTATTGTTTGACAATAGTTAAGAGTTAATGAGAAAAGTCCTTAACTATCTATATTTTAAAAAATCTTACGTTAAATGTGTTTCAGTGCAAGTGTAAGGACTTAGAATTATGAAGGCTGTGTTTATGTTTGGATATTTCAATAAATAATTTATAAATAGTTTATCTAAAGATGAACGAACAGTCATTTATCTTTTTCATTCAGTAGGCTGTGATGAGAAGAAGCCACAAACTCTAATTATAAGCAAAGTATCCTGATGTCTGGTCTATAAACCTGAGTCTATAAAGTGATAGCCGAAGCTATTGAGTTTTTATGTTGGGAAACTGTCATTGGGAAACACGTGAATTATTGACATGTGGGGAAGGCTGAGGTATTTGATGACAGATGGGAGCAAAGGAGGCCGGGAGAGGTTTGGAGAGGGAAGGGCACAGGCTGGAGAAATTGTGTGTGTGTGTGTGTGTGTGTGTGTGAGTGTGTGTCTTGAGCCATAACACAGCACGACTAGAGGTGTGTGTTGTAGTAGAAGTAATAACTAGGCAATGAATGGTTTCAAAAGCATGTTGGAAAATTAAGTGTTTTTTGAGGTAATATCTCATAAAGATTCTAAGAGGGCTTGCTCATGACTCAAATCTTGAAGGGCTCCAACTTAATTACAAAAAAAATAGTACAGTTAAAAATCGCCATTAAACGAATTAGGCATAAAATTTTTTTCTTTTGTTATTATTTAAATAGAGAACAGAATTGTCTTTGTTCTGAGGGAAAAATGGGTAACAGGCATTTTATTTGTGTGATTTGTTCTTTATGTGTGTGTCTACTATAATAGTAACAGATAATGTCTTTTAACAGCTCATGGAAAGAGTTAGTTTCTTCTCTACCAAAAAGCTAGCCTTGCAGAAGTTGACAAAAGTCATTATATTATAATGATTTTTGGCTCAAGAGAATAATGATATCTTGGAAAAACTAAAGGAGTATGGCAGCAGAAGAAAGATGCCTGTAACACAAAGACAAATTATTGAAACAAAAGATACAGTGTTTCTTTAATTGGATTCTCATGGAATATTGGTTTAAAATTTGCTGACCGAAGGCAGTATCTGGAAGAAAGGAACTTTATATTTCTGAATCACAGTTTTTCCAGCTTGGATTCAATTCAGTTCAACAAACTTTTATTGAGCATCTATTCTGGAGCCAGATGGCCTGAATGTGATTCTTGGTTCTACTAATCTACCTCTCTCTGTGTCAGTTTCCTCATCTATAACATGGAGATGATAATAGTAGTCCTTATGCTCTGTGATTATTTTTAGGATGAACAGAATTTTAATGTATATAAAGTTTGCCACTTTCACACAGAAAGAAACTGGGGATTGAAAGGTGCTTGCTTACACTACCCTAGTGGGAGAGACAGATATAAGTAACTGAACAATTTCAGTAATATTTTCTGATAATGCCAAGAAAATGTTTATTAAAAGGTTGCTGTGAGAACACAGAGATCGAAGAAATAATAACCTTAAGGGGATGTTTTCTGGAATAAAACTCAAGAAAGGTTTTCTGTAGGTGGAGGGGAACCCTCCAAAAGCCCAGGAAACAAAAAGTAGGCAAAGCCAGAGGCTGGAACACATTCATTTGTAGCTTTTTGAGCTTCCTTCCTGGCTGGACCTAACACCACATCTGGCTACTTTTTAGACACTTGATAAAAACATAATGGAAATCATTTTATGTTCTAATACTCTTCATTTGTATTGTCAGTTACAGTGTCAAGTTGAGTCTAATAAGTTAGAATAATCAAAATAGCAAACTATTCCGTAATATAGCATTCAGGACTATTAGACAAAATATTGACTTCTGGGCTGTGTTCGAAGAATTCCATGAAGAATGAGCATCACTCTTATGTTGTGGCCCTTCTCTACTCTCTGTCAGTTCTAGTGAATTAAGCAGAAGAGAGGTGAATATTATCTGGCTGAAAATCAAAGAGAGAGGAATATGTGGGAATTGTACTGTGGATAATCTAGATGTTGTATTATAATAATTTGTGATTCTCTAACCTGTGGAAATTGCAAACCATTAAGTAATGTAAAGCATGTACACTTGTGAATTTGCAGAAATGTGGTTTTCTCTGTGTAGGGGAAGCACTGGGAGAAGGAAATTGTCCATCCAGTCCCTAATGCCCTGGTCTTCCCTGGCCTCTCCTGTTTGTCTCATCCTGCTTGGACTTTGGCCTTCATCTTGTTTTCCCCTGTTACTAGTCAAACGCTAGGGCATCTTATAGTTGACTTTTTAAGGTAAGATAAAACCATGCTGACTCCTTGCTGTTCCATTGGCTTGTCCCATAGTTCTCCATACTCAGTATCTACTCCCCAACCCTGCCATGTCTCACCCCACCCCCACGGCAACAAAAGCCCTGCTGGGCCTCCCTTGGAGGGGGAGCCATGGGAATATTTTTGGATCTCATTGTCATCTCACTGGAATCAGGGAAGACAGGGCAGGGCAGAGTTCTCAGTGCTATTCTGCCCTGGCAGATTTCACCATTGCTGCTCTATGCTGTTTACCCCACACTGGCTTAAAGGACTCATCAAAATGGTTCTCCCAGAGGGTTTCAGAAGCTGGGCACAAGCACCTAATATTTGTGGATCCCGCCTTAGTCTTTCTGAATCTTTTACCATCTTACTACCCCGTCTTCTGTCCATCCCCCTGCCAACACACACTTGTATGTATGTGCGCACATGTGTATACCCACAGATGCATTCATATATACACCCACCCGCACACCGTCAGGGGCCCAGACAGCGTCTGAATTTGGTTCTTTCCTCTTTCTGCTAGCCAATCAAACTTTTGTCTTTTTTTCTTGAGCCAGGGAAACTGCTCTACTATTGTGCTATTGCCATATTCTTTAATTAACTATATAAACTCTCAATTCTGCAATTCTAGATGTTCCAAGCCAAGTGCTTTTGGGCCATCAAAACAAAACCATTTCTTTCTCAAGCTTTTGCAATATAGACTGTGGGTTTCAAGACAATTGCTTCTGCTGATCTCCTTTTTAAAATTCTATTTGGAAAATTAGAACTGAACAATAACGTCTTTGTTATTGGCTGTATCAGCCTGTCCTCCAAAGCCAAAGCTGTCTCGGCTTTACTGGGTAAAACAACAAGATCAGTAAGAATGAAAAATAAATCAGATGCTATCTCAAAAATATTATCCTTTTACCTTTTTTTTTTTTTTTTTTTTTTGACAGAGTCTCGCTCTATGACCCAAGCTAGAGTGCCATGGCGTCAGCCTAGCTCATAGCAACCTCAAACTTCTGGGCTCAAGCAATCCTTCTGCCTCAGCCTCCTGAGTAGCTGGGACTACAGGCGCATGACATCATGCCCGGCTAATTTTTTCTATTTTTAGTAGAGATAGGGTCTTGCTGTTGCTCAAGCTGGTCTCGAACTCCTGGCCTCAAGTGATCCTCCTGCCTCAGCCTCCTAGAGTGTTAGGATTACAGGTGTGACCCACCACTCCCAGCCAATAGTATCCTTTTAAATGTTATTGCCTAGACCTGAGTCATTATATCATATGAGGAAATAATCAGTTACTTCCCTAATGCTGTGATAATGAGTCAGGTTGATTTCCACACATAATTATAAATAGAACTGTCAGTTTTTCAAAGATGTGTTACAGGTGAGTGAATGTTAGATATAGAGGGGAAATTGTTGGTTGAAGTTGAAATTCTGATTCCTCTTATTTTATTGGCTATCTTTACAATGTATTTAAACTTTTCAGAATCTTATCTTTAAAATAGACATAATGACTCACTTATGACAATAAAGCATATTGTCTGTGTTTTTGGAGACTCTATGGAAGGATGTCAGCAGATGACCAAACTCATTATCAGAGATGTACAATGAATAGGAATGGTTCTTGAAGTGACCCCTGTTCAGTCCTGAAATAGCACCTCCTTGGGTAATCATCACTGTGAATTGCTGCAGAAGGCTGCATTAGTGTAAGTCTGTGGGGTGATGAGGACCATTTTAGTATTGGCTGTGTGGTGTGATGCTTTCTGCTGCTTAACATTCAGAATGATCTGTAGCTGTAGCTAAGTTGCTATTAAAAAACTTCCAATGTCTTGTCAGTGGGAGTTCCAAATCTCATTGCCCGATAATTAGACCTGCTCGTCTCAGAGTTTTTCAAAGATTAAAATCATATATGTGAAAGCTGCAAACTTGTGAACTTCAACTCTATGTGACTGTTGTTTTTATTATTAATTTTTACTAACTCTCCTACATTCTATTTCCTCTTCATATATTTTTCTTTCTTTCTTTTCAGTACTTTGGGATATGCATGTCTGTAAAGCTTGATTTTTAAAAGAAGTAATCTTTTCTCAGGGTCAGAACCCCAGCTGTTCAGTGTCATCTGATATCGTCATGTCTTTCCACTGTTTAAGCCATGTCTTGGGGCTTCTTTGGTTCTTTTTGGATATGTTTCCAAATATGCTGGATTTTTATACTGAACTACATTCTGTGCTGCATGATTTTGTTTTGTTTTTCTCTAGTACTTTGGGGGCTTAGAATTTATCCCTATCATTTATAAATTGGTTGGAAGAAAGATTAATTCACTCAGTGTTGAACATTCGAATCAAGTGCCAATTATATGCAAAATGCAGTGGTATTGCTGGGGAGTGGGAGGAGCCCTGAACGCCCGGACTTCCAGCTTGACCATGGAGTCAGTGTCGGTGTCATTCACCAAGGCTATGCACACAGGAAGTGGAGCCAGATGGAGGGGAGGGTGGGGGGGGCAGGGGTGGGGGAGTGATGGGAGATTGCTGTTAGCTTTGGACATGAGGTGTCCAGGTGGTGTGATACCTTGGAGAGGCTCTCACTCCAAGTGGCAGATCTGGATGTCATTATTATAAAAACAGTGATTGAAGCCAAGGGGAGTGAATGAAAGAGAATGGAGATGAATTTCCTGTTGTACGATCACCAGACTTGCCAGGATTATTCTTCTGTAAACAGATATCCTCGTTGGGGGTGGGGAGGGGTGTCTCAAAATAGCTATAGTGATGTAGACGTATTTATATATGTTCAGTATAATTGGTAGGCTGCCCGGAAACTACAGTTTTGAAAATCGATGACAACCACAGGCTAAAGCCTCTCAACCTTGACACTGTGTATTTACATTTGTAATCACTATGTAATTATGTAATTACAGATTTTATTGTGGGCTGGTCTGTGCATTGCAGGATGTTTAATGTTTAGCAGCAGCCCTGGTCTATACTCATTAGATGCTAATGCCTCTTCCCTGCCCCACCCACTATCCCCATCACCAGTTGTGGCAACCAAAAATGTTTCTAAACGTTGCTGAGAGTCCTATGGGCTTGGTAATGCCACCGGAACAAGTTCTCTGGATTTATATAAAACATTTTGGGAGGAGCTACATTAACTTTTCTATTTTAGAATAGTTGAAAAATACACTCATGTCTGCAATTATCCTGACTCCCATTTAGGAAGCAGCTTATTCCTTCTGGAAGATTGATTGGGTAATTTTATAGTTTTTTAAAAAAATTCTTTGCTGCACATAAAACACAGATAGCTACTAGTTTCAAATCAAATCTTGTTTTACTCTATGTGTAAATCACATATAAACCAAAAAGGGTGGGCGGGAGATGCCGTACTCCAAATAGTGAAATAGCTTGTGGTTATGACTGAGTGATTTAAAAGGAATTGCTGTCAGTTCCGTATATGTCAGACACTTGAAGGCAGACCATCCAAAAGAGTCACCTGATAGTACTCTTGGGGTGGACGTAAGAGAGTGGGATTCAAGGGAGGCCAACACGACCTTATGATAGTAATTTGAATGTAAAAAGTTTTAGGCATAAGAGCTAGTGCTTAATATTTTTAAACCTGCATTTTTGTTTTTATTTCATAAAGAAAAAGAATATAAGAAAGTAACTCAATTATCTGCCATGGAAGCTAAGTTAACTTATAGCTTGAAAACCTCCTCTTAAAATTACTCAAGTTTTAAAGAATCACTGATAAGGTAAGTCAAGGCATTGTTGGAAGCACCTGCCTGCCTATGTGTTGCTCTGAAATGATGTTATTAATTATGCTATTAGAACATAAATTCCCCGAGGACAAGGATTTTGTCCGTTTTCTTCTCTTTTCTCTCTCCACATCCCGTACTTCCTCCGTGTTGCTACAGTCCTCAGCGGTGCAGAGTGAGCATTTAGCATCTTGTTTCATTTTGGCTTTGCTGCTTCTCTGGCCACTGGCCGCCTCCCTGCCAGCCACCGCCGCTGCCTCACGGCTGGTATTCTGAACACTCCAACAGAGGAGACAGCTGAAGCGCAGGCATTTAGGCCGTGGTGGTACATTTCTTCTCCTTAATGAATCTGGACTTCCAGCACTTACTCTTAACTCACATAAACTTGGGGTATTGCATTTTCTTTGCCTCACAGAATTGTGGCTGAAGAGTTCCAGCCTAAATCTCAATCTTATTCTGTCGAATGGAGGAAGAAAAAGAAATGAATTCTAGTTTTGCAATATGTGTTCAGTCTGTACTCAGAGGCCCACACCCACCTTCTCAAATCCTGCTCATAGCCCTTGATTAACAGCAATGGGAAGTATTATAAAAGCGAGAAGGGAGAGAATACCAGAGTTTTTCCATCCTGAAGACAGAAAGAGTGGTATCTGGAGAGCTGAGGAAGTGGGGGCGGGAGTCCTCTATGCACTACTTCTGCTGTTACTTGATTGGAACGACTAAGGCTACCTTGGAACCAGAAACTGTATTTTATCATTTAAAGCAGAATTGAGTTTGGGCTCATCTAGGCTTATACAGTGTAGGGAAGATGAACTGAAATGAATATAGTATGGTAATTATGAATCCCGTCCCATGGGAGTCCACATGGTGCAATGGAGAGAGCGTGCTTATCCAAACTTAATTACAGGCTCCATGTGTATACTTGGGCAAGTCACTTCACCTCTCTGGTCCTGACTCCTCATCTGTAAAGCCCATTCAGGATTGTTAAGATTTAATATGGTAACAATGTAAAGCACTTAGTTGTAGCAGCAGTTATTGTGGTTTACATGGTGACTGTATAGATTGTTTATTTGCTCAGGAATTATATAATAACTACTTAAGAATTGTTCTTCTGGTTGTTCTGGGAGTTTAGGGTTCTTGTTTGGTTTCACTTCTAACTAGGTAGTATTCTTGGTTAAGTCATTTAGGTTTGTAAACCCAGGATTCCTTGTATTCAAAATTTTTGAAATCAGTGATCTTTCATTTTCCAAGCTTGAAAATTCTATTTTGTTTAGCTATTTTAAAGCTTAGGTCTTTTGTTGTTGTTGTTGTTAAAAATATATCTATTAAATAATTTGAATTCTGACTCATCTGCTAGGTCAAAATAGCCAAGGGAATGTGAAGCTTTTCACAAATAATCCTGTGATTTTTTTCTGATAAGTACATGTAGATACAATAAATTGCTTAATTGATATTTTACAATTATGTATTAAAGAGTCTTGTTCAAGGCTGGACGAGCGTATAAACTTATTTAAAGTGTTTACAGAATTCAGTCTCACAGGGATATGTGAAAAAGGAAAAATTTGTCATTTTTAACCAAATGTTCTTTATTTCCAAGCAATCTGTTCCTGAAGGGGGTTTGGATCATGTGTCTTTTCTCTGCTTAGAATTTTCCCCTTCTGCCATATGTTGATTGTATAAACACCAAGGAGATTATGTATAATTAA
>CAUYSK010047715.1:0-13549 GCA_963575035.1 Avahi laniger | reverse complement strand
GGAGGCCCAGGAGGGAGAGGATCCTTTGAGCTCAAGAGTTCGAGACCAGCTTAAGCAAGAGCGAGACCCCGTCTCTACTAAAAAAAAAAATAGAAATTAGCTGGACAACTAAAAATATATATAGAAAAATTAGCCGGGCATGGTGGCTAATGCCTGTAGTCCCAGCTACTTGGGAGGCTGAGACAGTAGGATTGCTTGAGTCCAGGAGTTTGAGGTTGCTGTGAGCTACCTGACGCCACGGCACTCGCCCCAGGCAAGAAAGTGAGACTCTGTCTCAAAAAAAAAAAACAAAAACAAAAACAAAGGTGCTGGGAGAAATAAAACAACCAACTGAGGAGATGCAAATTTCATGTGGAGAACTATATGCATAATACAAAAACACAAGCACATTTCTTGAGTAAGGCATGTCAGGTAGACCTAAGAAAATGTCAATTACATCCTTCGCATAAAACCTGTTGGGTATCCTCTCTCTGGGCTAAATCTTTTTCATCACACTGAAAGCATTTTCTCCTTTCCATCTCCCTCTAATAAACAAGTGCTAGAAACACTGAATGACCACTATTTCCTTCCCATTCATATAGGGCATAAAGCCAGATCTCCCAGAAATACAATAGGGCCATGCAGGACCATGTCTAGGGCACGCTACTCAGTAATCTAAAAGAAACAGACATAGAAGAATCTCTTTTCTCTATTCTATCATCTCACTAACAAAACAACACCAGGCATTAAGAAATATGGGCCGGGCGCGGTGGCTCACGCCTGTAATCCTAGCTCTCTGGGAGGCCGAGGCGGGTGGATTGTTTGAGCTCAGGAGTTCAAGACCAGCCTGAGCAAGAGCGAGACCCCGTCTCCCCTAAAATTAGAACGAAATTAATTGGACAACTAAAAATATACAGACAAAAATTAGCTGGGCATGGTGGCACGTGCCTGTAGTCCCAGCTACTTGGGAGGCTGAGGCAGGAGGATCGCTTGAGCCCAGGAGTTTGAGGTTGCTGTGAGCTAGGCTGATGCCACGGCACTCTATCCCGGGCAGCACAGTGAGACTCTGTCTCAAAAAAAAAAAAAAAAAATGTAATTCAGTTGCTTTTGCTTAGTTTGTGTGTCTTTGTTTTCTATGAACTGTGGTAAAACATACTCCCTTTTTGAGAACTTAAATTTTCTTGCATTTTAAGTGTGCATTGTTTAAGGTAAATTTTTAAAAATGCATTTTTACAATATACTTTTAAAACATTGAATACTTTAAAATGATATCTAAAGTGTTTCTTACTCAACACACTATTGTAATTTAATATTTCCATTATAAACAATTTTTACTTGTTGACTCTGTTCTAAAATTTTTTATCTAAATTATTTTTTTTAGAAATCATTAGTCCAATAGCATGAGCACAATATGGAAAAACATATGGGATATTTCAAATAAGAAAATGACAGAATTTATATGTTTTGAGGAAAATATCATACCAACAGTTGGTTAGAATTCACATGGAGTCAGGTGTCTTGATGACAACACATACAAAAAGACAGCCAAGCGCGCTCAGTTGTGGTTTGCACCAGGCAAGGTAAAGCAAAGACGGAAGGGTGAGTAGGGTGATTGCAAGTGTGGCTAAGGAGTGTAAGTTTAGGTGAAGCCAGGAATGCAACACTAATTAGGGAGTACTAGTAATTAATGGAGGGTTACTGAATAGTTATGGAAAGGGTAATCAGAAAGATGTAAATTTAGTATGCTGTGGAATTAAAATGTAAAATAATAAAATAGTTTACTAAACAAAATATTAATTCCCCCAGTCCAATAATTAACATATTCTTTTCATATTCTATTCTTTACTGTTATATCACTTAACTAATCTAGGCGAATTATTTTAACTTCCAAGTCAGGATACTACATTTTGAATCTTCTCTACTCCCACGAATGCCTTTCTTTTCCCCCCTCTCCCCTCCATCTGACTTTTCTTTTTCAGTTTTACCTACTGTCTCTTTCAATCTTCCCTCTGGACTTTGTAGGTTGATGGTCATTTGAGAAGCTGAGACGTAAACAATACGGCCTGCAGATGTGGGTTTCACCTCACATGCACCTAGCCAAACTTTCTTTCAGCTGTCATTGGAAGGTGTATGGACCTTACAAGGGCTGCAACTTTTTGCTCCTTCTTTGGAGACCTTTCTTAAAGCCATAAAGGACTTCTTGGTTTTGTTTTCATGCATGCTCATTTGTATCATTTTGAGTCATTTAGGTGTGTTTGCCTTTGATTTAAAATGTTGCTCTATACTTAGAATGTGTAGGAAATTTTTTGGTTTTTATTTTTTTAGTCTTATCTCCCAAGATAAATGAAAACATGCACTCAGAAAAAAAAGAAAAAAAGCTTATTTAAACATCTCAAAGACAAATAGCTTTAAATAGTGATCATACTAGACCTCTAATAAACAAACATGCCCCATCTCCATAATTTCCTTTTAGTGTAAATTTCAGATAGAAAAAGCCAAGAAACAGGAATGTTTGTCATTTATTCTGACCTGATAAAAAGTATTTTGAGACAGGATCTTACTCTCTCACCCAGGCTAGAGTACAGTGGTATCATCACAGGTCACTGAAATCTCAAATTCCTGGGCTCAAGCAGTCCTCCTGCCTCATCCTCCCAAGAAGCTGGGACTACAGGCATGTGCCACCATGCCTGGCTAATTTTTCAATTTTTTACAAAGACAAGGTCTCACTCTTGCTCAGGCTGGACTTGAACTCCTGATCTCAAGTGATCCTCTCACCTCTGCCTCCCAAAAGTGTAGTATTACAGGCATGAGCCATCATGCCTCATCCTGATAAAAAATTTCTAAGAGCTCTATAATCAAAATTTCAATTAAAACTGATATTTAGACTATCTATGCATACATATATTTATATGAAGCCTCTGTTTTCTCCAGAAAATCCTCTTAGGCAACTGAATTCCTCTCTTCTTAAACCTCACCCTCTGTTTCTCCTCTTCTTGACATTATTTTTGCAGAGAATAATGTAAAACTTTACCGGCTTTCTGTAAAACAAGATCTTCTCAAACAGGCTCCTCCAGGACTTACTCTTCCATTTACTGCCGTCTGTCTCTCCTTTCTCTTGCCACCTTTGACGCCATATGAGGGGACATAAAGGAAACTTGAAGAAGCATAGGGACCCCTTGAAGAACACGGGAAAAAACACTTGTTCCTTTTTTGTCAGAGTACACCTATTTTTCCTCATGGAGCCCCAAGAATTGTGGATGAAAAGATTGCTGTTGAGTCTAAAGCTCTATTCTCTTTTACACTGAACTCTTCATTCTCTTTGGCTTTTAGATGCATACGTGTGTATCTATGTATGTTGTTTCTACATGCATGTATTCTATACACGTATTTGTACACTGTCAATATGAGACCAATTACTTTAAGAATAAATAAATTCTCATAAATTAAATAAATACGGCCAAATATTTTTGAAGTTGTTCGTGTGACTTGAGTAAATCTTTTGGTAAATATGACTAGTTTAATAAAAATAATGATGTCTTCTGAATGGTTAGCAAAATATGCACATATTCAACTTAAAGGTTATTGCTTCTATGATACTTGCTTTCCATACTGTAATATAAAAATGGTGAACAGGAAATTTAACTTGAGATGATGGCTACATTTAACATTTCATGAGATTTTTTTCTAACATAGTTGTTAAAAATGAATACATAAAATAGATGTAAATGGGATAAAAGATTATAAATGAATTTACAATAATAAATTTTTTAGGTTTCTCAAATATTTTTGGTGACAATATATTTAGAGCTTTGCTAAACTAAGTTAAATAATGGGTAATCATTAAATATATGAATCATTTCTGAATAATATCTCAGCTACAACATTAATTACTAAGTATAAGTTTAAGCTTATATACTCTTGGCTTATTACTTATAAGAAACAAAAGATATTTAGTATGTTAGTAAATATGTCCTGTTCCACACTGAAAAAATTTTTTCTTAGAATGTCTATGTTTTTAAAAATTATAAAATGTATATTCACAAATTGTTAGTATGTGACTAAAAGTTAAAGTGTCTTAGTTCTTAGATTTGCACCATGAATTATGGTTCCTCAGGCTTAAAATTCTGACTAATATATGGTAACCAAACATAGAGATAAAAAGAGTAACAATTATACATACAGAGTCTGTAAAGAAAATAAGATATGTTTTTTGGTGAAAAAAGTTATAGAAAAGAGACATGAGGATGTGCTTTTTTGTAAAGGCAAAGTATTTTTTGCCTGGTTTAGAGGTTATTTAAAGTTTGTGTTAAATTAAATAAAAGAAGAATAAAGGTAGATAAACTAAAGGACATAGAAGAAAAATTGTGAGAGGTTACTAGGTTTTATAGAAATGTTATCTAGTCTGGTCAAACCTGTTTGAGATTGGCTAGATCTATTTATAAAGTGTCATTAAACTTAGATTTAATATTAATAATAGAATAAAAGAGTACAACTGGTTTTTTCTTTTAAATAAGCTTTTCATGAAGTATTAATGAGATAATAGAAGACTTTTGCTCACTTGTCCAATAAAGTTTGAAAAAAAATAACAAAATTTCTCTGTCAGTTGCATCTTTAACTATAACCATTTTAGGTCTTGTCCTATTCCACCTCGGGAAGTTTTTTCTGAGCTTCACAGAAATCGAGAAACCCTTTTCAATGGTCAAATAATTCAATCTACTTATAATATATGGCCAATTTTGAGCATTTCCATTGTGTATACCACCCTCTGTCTTCTGAACTGGTGGAATGCACAAATGGAATAATACAAAATCAATTGGCCAATTTTACAGAAACTTTCCACGTTCCCTGTCATAAGGTTCTTCTTCTGATATTGTTTAACTTACCTTATGCTACATTTGGAAAACATCAGCATTCTCCCTTTAAAATAATAACAGGAAAGCCCATGGACCTGGATAAAACTGGACAAACCAACTCTTCTTAAACGTGATATTCTGCATTATTGCCAAGGCCTTAGAAAGCTTCTTGGTTAAAAAAAATATAAATTAATTAAAGATTTTTAGCAGTGAGCTCCCAGCAGATGCATATGTCAATGGTTATAACTACCAACCTAGACATTTTATTGGAAATAAAACCAAATAAAATATTCCCCCCCACAACCTTGGAAGAAATTATATCTGGTATTTTTATCCAATCTCTGTGCTGCTAAATTGAAGGGGAATGTTTCTCAGGATATTTGGTCACCACTCTAGCTATAGACAGTTCCAAAGAATGCCAACACTGCAGTAGTTTCCTCAAACTTTTCTCTAGGTGTGATCACCAATCTATATTAGATGGGCATTCTTTTTGGGGAAAAATACTAATTATCTGTCTGGACATAAAAAAAGTAGCTCTAAGAATTTTGTTGGGAGAATGCTTTTGCCTTTGTGGGTGACACTTCGCATAAACCCACGATTAGAAATCAGCCTTAGGAAAAAATGCTAATGAAACTTGTTTCTTCCACCACAGCTCAACAAAACACAACTGATGCACAGGCTGAGGTTGTACTAGGCAGTCATACTGCTTTAGATTATACATTAGCTGAGCAGGAAAGTGTATGTATGGTGGCAGATACCTCTTGTTGTATGTACATAAATACTTCTCATGATGTAGAAACCAATCTAGAAAAAATTAGAAAATATGCCACTTAGTTACAACAAATCTCTAAAGAAGAACCCAGATTTAGTTTTCTTCATCATGTTTTTAGTTGGCTCTCTAATATAATAGGGGTTGTTGTTGTTGTTGTTGTTGTTCTGGCATACAAATTCTCTTTGTATGACCTGTGTGTACATTACATTTCCACTATTCCAGTCATTAATGCTATGTGTGTCTCATTGTTTTACTTCTAAGAATATTAAAATTATGGTATTCAAGACTAGAGATGATAAAACAAGTGATGGGGCAGGTAGGCATATTAATGACTTCACAAGTCTCATTTCTGCCACTCTCTGATGCCATTCTAATTTGGTTTTTGGGCACTCATAAAATTCCTCACTGAGACATCGCCCCTCTCCCCATCACTCAACATGAGATAGAGCTATCCAGGAATGAGCCCTCTCAGTTGTGAGGTACACCTTGACACTTTGACATTAGTCATCAGCTCTCTCAAAAAGAATTCTTATCAAAATAGGGAAATTAGAAAGAAATGAACTTTTTCATTTGAGTAATGCCTGCCTCCTCTAAATTACCAGGCCCAGAAAGTTACAGAAGTGAGTCAGCATTCATATCCCACTCCACCTCTTGTTCCTTGAGCGAAGTAATCATCTCTTGAAGCTGCTTGCTATGTGGACTCTAGACTTACTGACACCACAAGTAGCTATAAAGTAACAATGCCACATTCTGGACACCAAAACTTATACCCTATAGTTCAACAATGTATAGCCAATCACTAATCAATGTTTGGGTAATTCAATGAAAATTTCTGACAAATAACTTTTCACTGACCCCATCCTTTTCTCCTTTTTTGCCTTTAAAAACAAGCTTGTAAAAAAAAAAATGGAGCTCATATCCAAGGTTACTTATTTCTGAGTCTTCCAGGCAGCTGTCCCCAATTTAGTTCAAGTGAACTCTTTAAAATTATATTTTGTCCCTTAGTTGTTTTCTTTAGGCTGATGAATTTACAAACTGATTGCATTTGAGAACAAAACCAAGAATGACAGTGTCAAAAATATCATAAAATGAACTTGAAACCACTCAAGTTCCAAAAGAGTAGAATGGGTGAGTAAATTGGGTGACTCACATACTCAGCAGCATGTGTACTACAGAATGACGCCAGAATCCATTAAAAAAAAAAAAATTTTTTTCAGCATAATTTTAATGGTAACATTAAGTTAATAAAAACTCAAAAGAGGTAAGACTGAGCAAAACTCTGCTTCATGATGAATAGATGGTTAGGCTACAAAGAACAATGAAAAGAATCAGAAGTTTGGTCCCCTCTAGGGAGACACACCAGAATTGTCCACAGCTTATTTATTCACCTGGATGGTGAATCCATGGGGGATAATATTACTTTTAAAACTCAGCATAAATCAAACAGTGTACTTTAAGAATTATCTCTGCTTCTTCAGACCACTCCACTCAATCTACTCATATATTCAACCAAGAAAATAAAAAGCTTAAGCTAAAATCATGGAATAAAATTCTTAAATACTTAGGCAAACAGGAATTACATGGCAGAAAAATTTTATAAAATGCTCCTTATATAGTTGGTGTGAGCAAGTTGGGAAACCTGCAGTGGAGGCTCCCCAGGAAGAACTACATGGGCCTCTAGTGACCTTCTTTGGCAGGCTCAAGATTGGCCATAGGGCTGGGCATAGTGACTCATGCCTGTAATCCTAGCATTCTGGAAGGCCAAGGTGAGAGGAGTGCTTGAGGTCAGGATTTAGAGACCGGCCTGAGCAAGATTGAGACTCCATCTCCACTAAAAACAGAAAACAAAATTAGTCAGGCAACTAAAAATAGAAAAAATTAGGCCGGGCGCGGTGGCTCACGCCTGTAATCCTAGCTCTCTGGGAGGCCGAGGCGGGTGGATTGTTTGAGCTCAGGAGTTCGAAACCAGCCTGAGCAAGAGCGAGACCCCGTCTCTCCCAAAAATATAAAGAAATTAATTGGACAACTAAAAATATATAGAAAAAATTAGCCGGGCATGGTGGCGCATGTCTGTAGTCCCAGCTACTCGGGAGGCTGAGGCAGGAGGATCGCTTGAGCCCAGAAGTATGAGGTTGCTGTGAGCTAGGATGACGCCACGGCACTCTAGCCAGGGCAACACAGTGAGACTCTGTCTCAAAAAAAAGAAAAACAGAAAAAATTAGTCAGCTGTGGTTGGGGAAATCTGTAGTCCCAGCTACTGAGGAGGCTGAGGCAGGAAGATCGCTTGAGCCCAGGAGTTTGAGGTTGCTGTGAGCTCGGCTGATGCCACGGCACCTAGCCTGGACAACAGAGGGAGACTTTATCTTAAAAAAAAAAAAAAAAAAAAAGTTGGCCTTAGCTTGGAGTCACTGGGCTCAGGCCTCAACTTTCTGGTCAGGGTTATTTACATAATTTTAAATGAGAAAATACACAGTGTTTAAATAAGCCAGCATAATCACTCAAACTCAGCAGTTATGTTTACCAAAGCAAAGGAAATTCTGAGGGGGAGAAAAACTCAAACTATAAGTGTTTTTCCTCTGCTCTCAAACCACAACAATCAACACAGAAGAGTTCTGTGACCAAAGGTGAAAGCACTTCTCCCTCTCAACATGCAAGCAATCAATTTTGCAGGGAACACCTGCTGGGTCTCCTCAAACTCAGTTCAATTCCAACACTATCCACCTGGAGATGGGGAATGGAGTACAAGTTTATGCTCTTGCCAGAATCACCACCTTCCAGGAAACTCCACATGTTTATGTGCCTGGAAGCTCCCCAAACCCCATCCTTTTGGGTTTTTACGGAAGCTTCATCTCATAGGTGTAATTCAGTAAACCACAGGTGATTGGTAATCAACTTAACCATAAGACCCTCTCTTCTCCCCAAAGTTAGGGGGTGGGCCTGAAAATCCCATTGCTCTGGGCATGTGGCTGGGTCTCCCAGCCTCCCATCCAGTTGTTTCTAGGGACGTTCTACAAATCCCCTTATTAACATAAGCTCATTCTGGTTCTACTTGAGGGCTGCATAAACAAAATAAGTAAAAAATAAAACAAAAATTAAAAAAAAACTAAAAAATAGTAAAATAATAAAAAAATAAAATAAGTAAAAAATAAAAAAACAAAAACAACCCCATAAGCTCAAGTGTTTGAAAGGGCTTCTTGTAAACAACAAAAGACTATCTTTCATCTTTACTGATCAGAAGCTACTTCAAAAACCAAGGATGCAAGACCAAATAATCTAACAAAAGTATTCTTATTGCTCTAGTCACTTGACTGTAGCAAGGCTTACAGGAGCTGAGGGCCAGAAATCATGGGAGAAAATATATATATATATGATAATGTCATAGAAATTGTAAGGCATGTAAATGTCATATCCAAAAAGAAAAAGGAAAAGTATCTATCCATTTTAGACAATAAACAGGTCATTCAATTATTATTTCCATGATAACACATCATTTAAACATATCTATGAGCTGACAAAACCCACCACATAGGATTTAGCCTCAACTCCAACATCCAGCTAACAGGATACAAAACAGTTATCCACTGTCACACATTCTCCATCCTGCAAAAAAGAGAAATGGATGTTTTGGTGAATGTTTGTCATTCACCAATTTTTCTACCATGTTTTGTTGTGGAAACATATTCATTTTTTTTTCTTCAACAAAAATGGAAAGATTTTTCTTTTTTCTTTTTCCAGGTAGCATTCCCAAAGCTACACTCTGGAATTCCATTTAAAATTACCTCTACATAAAGAACAGAACTGAAAAACTTACTACACTCAGATTAGGGAAGAAAAAAGGTATAAGAATTTTTAACAAATTGAATATATGACTAGATTTTTTTCTCAAATCTACATTTTTCTTGCCTGTTTGAAAATATTTTCATACCTTTCAAACTCTACTGCTAAAATTCATTTTAAAGTTGGTGAAAAACTTGTTTGAAATAAATCAACAAATCTTTTCAAGGTGACATGCCTAGGGTGGGGCAGTGGTGACAAGAACACAGACATGTCTGATCTAAATGCCAAGTCAGGCCACCCTATTACTTGGGACATCCTCCCACAACCCTATCCTGCTCACTGAAGTACTGGATGACCACCCTCCCAGGAGACACTGCACTGTGCCACCTGTGTGCCTGAAATGCATTTTGCTTTGCAGGTTCTTGTATCACCTCACTTTGGTGTGTTTTCACTGTCTTTTTGGATAACGTTTCTCCCTTCACAACTGTGGGAAAATCCAGAGGGCAGGAATCATTTCTTTTTTCCTCAGTACCAGCATCCAATGGCTGATCACCAATAAGACCCCAAGAAATGAAAATTGGGGCTGGGAAAGAAAACTGTAATGTCTCCAAAAGGGAGTTTTTTACATGAAGAGTACACCAGGATATTCCGCTCAGCCCCAGAACATATAGCCACTCCTGTGAGAGGCTCATACTTCAGGCTTTCCTAAGGGAGATGACCCAGGAGCTGATATTCTCTAGATACTCCAAAGACATGGCCACTCCAGGCATTTTTAGTCATTCCAAGACAGTTCTGAAGCCCAACACCATGAAAAGACAGAAGGGTGGCTGAGAACACATGGCTACGTAAAGTTTCCAAAGGGGAACCTTAACATAAAGATATTCTGGTAAGATGTGCATGCCTAGGAAAGATATAAGAAGCACGAAGATATTTTACAAGGAGTATTAACCGAATATTCTCTGAATCCTCTCATGTATGATGTTCAGAAACAAAAAAAATAATTAAAAAGAGCCACCCACTTGCTCTGTAAAAGAAATGATTAACAATTAAGACACTCTGTCTTTTTGAAAAATACAACAAAGGAAAAATAGTGGACAATGCGAATTGGAAAGAGGAAGTTGGCATTTGGGAATGTCAAAAAGGAACTGGAAATTTAAGCTTTTATCCTAGAAGAGTTAGGCTGAAGAAACAGAGTGGTAGAGTTGAGATTTCGCATGCCATACATTCAGAAAATACAGTGGAAAACAAGTCCCTCTGTGAAGTGTTAAAATAACTAAATAGGAATCAATTAGACTGAACTGAATGGATTCTAGCATCCTGGGATACTACATAATAATACCGATATCTAAACTGAATGCATTTTTTATAATTACTAACTTAGAGAAAAACAAAATGTAGGCTTAACCAATTTCAAAACACTTCTAATTACATAACCAGGGAATTTCCACTTGGATAGCCCAAGTAAGGTGACTGCATCATGGTACCCAAACAATTACTGAATTGGGTTTGTTTCCTCATCCACCTTATAAAAACCTTTTCTTCAAGACCTTCTGGTGGACCCCCAAACACAAACCGTGGCTGGGTACTCCCCGATTCATATATCGCTATTTGTGCTAATAAATTCTTTAATGTTTTAACCATGCCCTAGTTTAACTTGTAACAGGAGAAAGGCCATAGCGGGACCCCAGGGACACCAGCTTCTTCCACTCATGAATACTGCACACACAGACGGTTTTCCCGCCGGTTGTCCCCGAACAATCTGGGGGCACGTGGGACTGTGGGATCAGAACTGCCCAGAGAGGGCTTTGGCCAGGGCCAAAATCGTGTGTGGGGATGGGACAAGGGCCCCGGAGAACTGGCTGTCCTTCCAGACCCAATCCTGTGGCTAGAGGGGACTGAGAGCCGAGCTGCGTCAGGGGGGACTGGGTTCTCACATTCCAGCGGTGAGGGGCGGGTCTCACCACAGTCCGTTCTGGGCAGTTCCAACTCCCAGGACACCCAGCCCCAAACACCATTTCCCAGCTTCCATGTTGTCCCAACATCCTCCTTACAGATCTTTCTGTACCAGCAGGTCACAGGGCGACAGAGGCAGCAGCCAGAGCAAAGGAGAATGAGCAGTGAACAAGGACCAAGCCTGGTGGGTTGGCCCAAGAGATAAAGACTCCCCCGCCAGATTGTAGAACCCGCCCCTTCCTCTCCCGCTGTGAGCCGGATTGGACAGTTTCCGCCCCAGTACTCCTCATTGGATAGAGCCCCAGCACCTTCCCCTTAAGCTCCTGAGTGACAGGTGGTGGAATCTCACATATTAATGGCTACTACCAGGGCTTCCTCTCCCTTCAGGGATCTGGCACTGCCTGGAAAACATCCGTATTTAACTTTGTATATATAAGGTTATATTCATTATGGGTAATATATACAATATTCAAAATTGGACACTTTAATGACAAACATTTTTAAATCTCAGATTTGGGTCCAGGTGTGGTGGCTCACACCTATAATCCCAGCACTTTGGGAGGCCAAAGCAGGACGATCACTGGGGCCCAGGAGTTCGAGACCAGCCTGGGCAAAATAGCAAGATGTCATCCCTATAAAATATTAAAAGAAAAAACAGTTAGGTGTGGTGGTGCATGCCTGTAGTCCCAGGTATTTGGGAGGCTGAGAGAGGAGGATGGCCTGAGCCCAAGAGTTGGAGGCTGCAGTGAGATGTGATCAGGCCACTGTACTCTGGTCTAGGTGACCGAGTAAGACCATGCTTCTAAAAAAATTCAGATTGTATAACCTTCATGGCCTCTGGTCTTTTAAGAAGGCAGCCTGAGGGTTTAAAAGGGAGACAATCCTCTCAGGCAGCAATGCCTACTTAAAATATAGTAAGAGCCATATGTGTCATTTAAGAATTTCTAGTATGACGTAAAATTAAAAAAAAGAAACATGAGAAATTGATTGTAATTATTTAACTCAATATATCTAAAATATCATTGTTTCAATATGTGATCAATATCATATTCTTAATGAAGTATTTCTGGGGAGGTACTAAATCCTTCAAAGCCACTTTGTATTTTAATCTTCCAGATCTTCCCCATTAAGATTGCACATTTGCAAGCACATGTCTAATTTTCCCACATTTATTAACGTCGATCAGTGGGTCCAGGGAATGTCTGTTTCTTTCACATAATTGCTTATTATTTACTGATTAGTATTTTCCTGACTAACTTATTTCACTAAGGGTTGCAAAACAGCACTATTCTAATTCTATTATGTCCTCCACATGAAGTAGCTCATATTCTTCTATTAAGAATTGTATTTTCTCATGAGTTCTTCATTACATTCAAAACTACTCTATGACGAAAGGAAGGAAAAAAGCTTTATTCCATATGCTGTAGTCTGTATCTATTTTTGAGTTCCAATTTTCCCATCTTATGTCAGTGAGGGACCCTTCACATTGCCTCCTGTGTCTTTATGCCATGAGACCATATGTTTTGACAGCTTTCTTATTTTCTGGAACAAGCACACATATGTGCTTCCTTTTGCCTGTTATATATTTTGCAAATAGATTTCCCATTTGGCATTTTCCTTTTTACTTGAGTTACGGTGCTTCCTACCATGCACAATATTCTGGTTTTATATTTACGATTATTTTTAGAAATTTATAAATTATCCTTTTTGGGTTATTACCTTTCACTCTTTTTATATATTCTAGTATAAAACTTAAAAGTGTTCTGTCCTTCATTTTATTTTCATATCTAGTTCTCTCATCAGCTCAGTCTAATTAAATGTTTAGCTTATACTTTGTATATTAAGTTTACTTCTTATATTTTAATTGTTTTCTCTGTGTTTGGTTTCTTTTTTTTTTTTTTTTTTTTTGAGACAAGAGTCTCACTGTGTTGCCCGGGCTAGAGTGCCGTGGCGTCAGCCTAACTCACAGCAACCTCAAACTCCTGGGCTCAAGCGATCCTCCTGCCTCAGCCTCCCAAGTAGCTGGGACTACAGGGATGCGCCACCATTCCCGGCTAATTTTTTCTATAGAATTTTTAGTTGTACAATTAATTTCTTTCTAATTTTAGTAGAGACGGGGTCTCGCTCTTGCTCAGGCTGGTTTCGAACTCCTGAGCTCAAACAATCCGCCCGCCTCGGCCTCCCAGAGAGCTAGGATTACAGGCGTGAGCCACCG
>CAUYSK010047714.1:0-13410 GCA_963575035.1 Avahi laniger | reverse complement strand
CTTCCAACAAGGGAAGCCTGCAGGTGAACTCAGGCTTCCATGGGGATGCCAAGCCCGTTTTTAGATCTCATCTGTTTCTAATGGGAAATGGGTCCAACCTTGCCCAGGTTTCTAGAACAGTGCCTGACAGGGCTTTGGAGGTTATCAGCATGTTCTTGTGCTTTCTCATTTAACTACATGCTCTCTTCTTTTTTTTTTTTTTTTTTTTCTTTTTTTTGAGACAGAGTCTCACTTTGTTGCCCTGGCTAGAGTGAGGGCCGTGGCGTCAGCCTAGCTCACAGCAACCTCAAACTCCTGGGCCCAAGCGATCCTACTGCCTCAGCCTCCCAAGTAGCTGGGACTACAGACATGCGTCACCATGCCCGGCTAATTTTTTCTGTATATTTTTAGCTGTCGAATTAATTTCTTTCTATTTTTTTTTTTTTTTTGAGACAGAGTCTCACGTTGTTGCCCTGGCTAGAGTGAGTGCCGTGGCCGTCAGCCTAGCTCACAGCAACCTCAGACTCCTGGGCTCAAGCGATCCTTCTGCCTCAGCCTCCCAAGTAGCTGGGACTACAGGCATGCGCCACCAAGCCCGGCTAATTTTTTCTATATATTTTTAACTGTCCAATTAATTTCTTTCTATTTTTGGTAGAGACGGGGTCTCGCTCTTGCTCAGGCTGGTATACATGGTAATTTTGATCTCTATTTTTTTTTTGGCAAAAGTCCTATTTTTTGGCAAAAAAAAAAAGTCTCAGTTTCATGTCACAGTTTTGGTGGAATCAAATTCAAATTATGTAATTACACACTGAGCTAAATTTAATTCATAACCTATTACCCAATCAATAGTGGCAGCGTGCATAGTGTATAAAACCCACTGGCCTTCCTACTGATTGTGTACTACTGATTAGCCAAAAAATAAGATGAAATAATTTTTTTTGTTGTTAGAACCATCAGTGGTTGTACTCTGGATGAGCCAAGTCATTATCAGTTAAGAGAGCAACACCAGAGCCCAATATAAATTATGAACACACTAAGATGGTATAGGTGATTGATAGGTAGATAGATGGATAGATAAAAATAAACACAGGAAATGATTAAGAGGAATAAAATTTTTTCTTAATATTTCTTTTAACCAAATAAATAATGAGCATGTGTGTATGTATGTACATGCATGAAAAAATTTTAGCACAATACAAAATATTTAAAAATCCTTTCTGGGGAGACAGAAAGAGGAAGTACTGAACATAAGGAATCAAAAATTAACACATTTTATCTTCTTCTTAACATGAATCAACAAATATTAATAAAAAGGGAAGCAAAATATATTTTCTATATGAAAAGTCACATTTACTGACTAATGTCTCCAGAAAGGAATTTGAAAATCCTATAATTATTTTTTATAATATTAATAGTCAAATTCAGAAAGCACAGATTCTCCCCCATCCCCATTTTTATAAATATCAGCCCTGGTGGTTGATAATGCTATTCAGGTCTTCTATGGCTTTCCTCATGTGTTTTGTTTTATTTATTTATTTATTTATTTTTGTCTAGTTGATGTTTTAGTTGCTGAGAGAGAAGTATTAAAATATTTAATAATTAATTTTTATTGTGTTAAAAACACTTAACGTGCGATCTTCTCTCAACAGATTTTGAAGTGTATAATACAGTGTCGTTATTGTTAGGCACAATGTTGTATAGTATATAGTACCTCTCTAGAACTTATTAATTTTGCGTAATTAAAATTATATACCTCTTGATTAACAACTCCCTATTTCCCCCACAGATAGTCCCTGGTAACCACAATTCTATTCCTTTACTTTCATGATTTTGACTATTTTAGATACTTCTTATAAGCAAACTCATGAAGTACTTTGTCTTTCTGTGACTGGCTTATTTCACATAGCTTAATGTTCTCAAGATTTATCCATGTCATTGCATTTTGCAGGATTGCCTTCTTTTTTAAGGCTAAATAATTTGTAATTTTGTGAACATCATAGAGTGTACTTACACAAACTGAGATAGTAATAGGCCATGTGATATAGCCTACTGGTCCTAGGCTACTAACCTGAACATCACGTTACTATACTGAATACTGTAGGCAATTGTAACACAATGGTAAGTATTTGTGTATCTAAACATATCTAAGCATAGAAAAGGTGTAGTTGGCCAGGTGAGGTGGTTCACACCTGTAATCCTAGCACACTGGGAAGCCGAGGCAGGAAGATTGCTTGAGGTCAGGAGTCCGAGACTAGCCTGAGAAAGAGTAAGATCTCCTCTCTACAAAAAATAGAAAAAAATTAGCCAGGCATTGTGGCACATGCCTATAGTCCCAGCTACTTGGGAGGCTGAGGCAGGAGGATTGCTTAAGCCCAGGAGTTTGAGGTTGCAGTGAACTATGATGATGCCACTCCTCTCTACCCAGAGTGGTAGAGCAAGACTCTGTCTAAAAAAAAGAGAGAGAGAAAAGAAAAGGTGTAGTAAAAGTACAGTATAAAATGTAAAAAATGATACACCTGACTAGAGCACTTACATGAATAGAGCTTGCAAAAGTGGAAGTTGCTCTGGGTAAGTCAGTGAGGGAATGAGAGGTAAGTGAATGTGAAGGCCTAGGGCATACTATACACTACTGTAGAGTTTATAAATGTACACTTAAGCTATGCTAGATTTATTTTTAAAAATAAAGTAATTGCACTATGATATTATGACAGCTATAAAGTCTATGATGTCACTAGGCAATATGAATTTTTCAGCTCCATTATATCTTATGTGACCACTGTCATATACATGGTTCATGGTTGACCAAAAAGTCATCCTGTGGCACATGATTATATGTCATGTATTTTTTATCCTTTCATTCATCAATGGACATTTAAGTTGTTTCTAAATCTTGGCTATTGTGAATAGTGCTACAATGAATGTAAGTGTGCTAATATCTCTTCCAGATTCTGATTTCGATCATTTTTAATAAATACCCAGAAGCAGGATTGAATAAATACCCATAAGGTGGATCATACGGTAGTTCTGTTTTTAGTTTTTTGAGATACTTCCGTGCTATTTTCCATAGCAGCTGGACCATTTTGCATTCCTACCAACGGTATATAAGGATTTCAATTTCTACACAACCTTGCCAACAATTATTGTCTTTTGTTTTTGTGAGAATGGTTGCTAATGGTATGAATGTTTTTGTCCCCCTAAAATTCATATGTTAAATTTCTAATCCCCAAGCTGATAGTGTTAGAAGGTGGGTCTTTTGGGAGATGATTAGGTCATGAGACTAGAACCCTCAGGAATGAGATTGTGCCCTTCAGAGACCCCAGAGATCTAGCTGGCCTCTTTCACCATGTGAGGACACATAGGGAAGGTACCATCTATAAACCAAAAACCAGGTCCTTACCAGACACCAAATCTGCTGGCACCTCGATCTGGGACTTCACAGCCTCCAAAACTCTGAGAAATAAATTTCCATTGTTTATAAGCTACCCAGTTTATGGTATTTTGTTATAGCATCTTGAACAGACTAAGAGAGTAGCAATCCTAACAGGTGTCAGGTGATATCTCATTGTGGTTTTGATTTGCATTTTCCTGATAATTAGTGCTGTTGAACATCTTTGCATATACCTGTTGGCCATTTGAATATTTTCTTTGGAGAAATGTCTATTCAAGTCCTTAGGCCATTTTTAATCAGGTTATCAGGGATTTTTGCTCTTAAGTTGTGGGAGTCCCTTATTTGTTTTGCAAATTAAACACTTGTCAGATAAATGATTTGCAACTATTTTCTTCCATTCTCTGGGTTGCCTTTTCACTCTGTTGATAGCTTCTTATGCTGTATAGAAGCTTTTCAGTTTAATGTAGTTCCTTTTGTTTATTTTTGCTTTGATAAAGGAAATGAAAGAAGACACAAACAAATGGAAAGATATTTCATGTTGGTGAATCATAAGATTTAATATTGTTAAAATGTCCATACTACCAAAAGCAATCTACCGATACAATGCAATCTCTATCAAAATCCCAATGGCGTTTCCTACAGAAATAGAAAAAAATTCTAAAATTCATATAGAACTGCAAAAGACCCTGAATAGTCAGAACAATTTCAGAAAAAAAAAAAAGCTGAAGACATTACACTTCCTGATTTCAATATATATTATAGAGCTACAATAATTAAAACAGTATAGTGACATAAAGACATACACTTAGACCATTGCGACAGAAAAAAGAGCTCAGAAATAAATCTATACATATATACAATTGATCGTTCAACAACACAAACATTATGGGCACTGACCTTCGTGCAGTTGAAAATTTGTATATAATTTTTTACTTCCCCCAAAATTAACTACTAATAGCCTACCATTGACCAGAAGCCTTACTGATAATATAAACAACACATGACTTGTACATTATATGTAGTACATACTGTATTCTTACAATAAATTAAGCTAGAGAAAAGAAAATGTTATCAAGAAAATCATAAGGAAGAGAAAATATATTTACTTTAATACTAAAATATATTTACTATTCATTAAGTGGAAAGGGCTCATCGTAAAGGTCTTCATCCTCATCATCTTCATGCTGAGTAGGCTGAGGAGGAGGAAGAGGAAAAGGAGGGGTTCGCCTTGCTGTCTCAGGAGTAGCAGAGGTAAAAGAAAATTCACATTTAAGTGGACCTGTGTAGTTTAAACCCATGCTGTTTAAGAGTCAATTGCAGTCAACTAATCTTTTACAAGAGTGTCAAAAATACCCAAATAAAAAAGGATAGCCTATTCAACAAATGGAGTTGGGATATTGGACATCCACATGTAAAAGAATGAAACTGGACACTTATCTTACACCATACCTAAAAATTCACTCAAAATGTATTAAAGACTTAAACATGGGACCTGAAACTCTAAAACTCCTAGAAGAAAATAAAGGAGAAAATCTTCATGATTTTGGTCTTGGATATGACATCAAATGGATATGCCATCCATTTCCTGGATATGACACTGAAAGAACAGGTAACAAAAGCAAAAATAATTGTCTATTTTTTCTTTCATATAGTTTAAGCTATGTTATTAGGAGATATATATTTAATAGTGTTATTTCTTTCTAAGATTTGACTCTATCATTAAGAAATGTTCTCAGTTATATCTATCTGGTAATACTCTTTGGTCTTGACTTCTAATTTATCTGCTATTTTTATATCATAAACAGTATTCTTATGCTTAATGTTTACATGATATATATTTTTCTTCAATTTCCTTTCAATATATCTGTTTTATGTTTGAAGTTCCTCTCTTGTAGATTATAATATAGCTTGATTTTGCTTTTTTAAACCCATTCTGATCACTTCTGTCTTTTAATAGGAGTATTTAGATCATTAATATTTGATGTAACTTTGTATATTGTTGGATTTAAGTCCACAATTTCATTATTTTTTCACTTTTTCAACTCTTGTTTGTTTCCTTGTACTTCCTTTTCTGACTTATTTTGAATTAACTGAATACTTTTTACAAAAATGTTTTAACTCATCTATTGACTTTGTAGCTATATCTTTTGTACTTTTTGTTTAGTGATTGCTTTGCATATTACAGTATCTGTTCCTAAAGTTTTAAAGTCTGCACGGAATTATCATAGTTCAGCTTTATGTAAAAATGTAGAAATGCAACTATATAATTTAACCCCTCTCATACTTTACACTTTATATTATACTATGGATGTTGCAAATAGAAAATATTATAATTTGTCTATTACTAATCATATGTATTTTAAATGAATTAAGAGAAAACACTACTTTTATATTGTCGAACATGAAGTATTGAACATAAAATTGGAAAGAGATGCACAGAATTGACTGGCTCCAGCACCCCACTGAAATCCAAGTACCTCTTATTTCCAGGCATGAGTTCTCACTTTTCTTCACAGTCTTAGGATTTAAAAATTTTCCAGGAATATCCTTTGCATTAAAATGACCTGAGAATATATACTGGTTATCTTTTATGATAAATTTTCTTTTGCAGCTCTATTCTTTTAAAACTTTATTTGAGGTGCCTGAACCCAAGATCTATAAATACATACACTTAAAAAGACTTAAGTATTCTCTATGTCAACCATTTCATCTTAGAGTTGGAGAAACAGATCTATGGAAGTTAAATGTTTTAATTAAATCATGTAACTAAAACCATACAACTAATTATGAAATAGACAAATTCAGACTAGAGTATGTGTATTGACTTCTAGAGGTCAATTCTTGCCTGAAATTCAGGTGCTTTTCACCTAGTAAATGTGGTCCCTTACATTCTTGTGTCTCATTATTCCCACCAAACTTTAAACACCTGTGAGTGTTAGCATCCACTTTATCAGTGAATCCTTACCATCGAGAATAGCATCTGACACACAGCAAGTCAGAGTTAGAGAATTGCAGTATGCAGAAGTTTTCTTTGGTTCTCCCTCTTTTTAAATTTGAATTTGAATGTCCTTTGGTGGAGCATATGATTGTTATATATGCTTCAGTGCTCCTCACCTTTCTATTTCATTCATGAGAGCCAACTGACATACTCACGTACCCCATGGGACATTTAAGTTTATAGGTACTCAGCAAATGTCAAATGAAGAGTCCGTAGAGCAAATACTTACTTTTTTTCTTAGATTAACTGATAGGGTAACTAACTGTTCTGGTTTCTCCAAAACTGTCCTGGTTTTAGAACTGAAAGTTTTGCTTTCTGGGAAACACCTCAATCCTAGGCATATCAGAATTGTTGATCACTCTAAGCTGGCCATATTTCCTCCAGGGAAAAACAATTTTTTAAATAAAAATAATAGCAAAGTATTATTAATTTATATTCACCTCTCTCTGGTATAACAAAGAATAACACCTAAATAGTGACAACACCTATATAAAATCTTTGTACCTCTTTCAGGAAATTTGGAGTGTAGTAAATCATGACTTAATCAGACCCTAGGTCGATTTCTTAATCTTGAGGAGTACTCATCGTGACCTTTTCTTAATAATGGATAGATGTATTTCCTTTGACTTCAGTAATATTTCAGTTTTTTGGAACATAACCTAGCCTTCCAAAAGAAACTTAGGTACCTCAAGCTCTATCTTTACGTGTCACTTAACAGCTCTCCAAGCAAGAGATCGTTATTCTTCCTTAGCCTTTCTGATATTAATAACTGTGCCTCCCTTGCAAAATTTTGTCCTGTGAGAAGCTGCCAGTGATACTTTTCCAGGTGATCTTACTTCTATAGAAACCCCCTCTCAAATTCTAAACCTAATTTTTTTTAAAGGAAAGGAAGATAAAGCCATAATTTGTTTTGTTAGTTTTGTCCAGTTAAGATGAGGTGGCTCTACACACAACCACTTCTCCCTCAATATTCTAGAATTCAAAGCATTCATGAATTATTTATGCTCCGTGTAATGGGTCCCTCCCTGCAGCTTTGCCTGGGCCCTGCCTCATCCTCCTCTCCAAGCTGCTTTAGATCTCTGGTGGACCTCAGGTTTTACAAAGTGTTGCTTTTCTTCTGTCTGTCTTTCTCTCTCTCTGATTATATTTTACTGTTATTTGAATTTATTTTCTGTTGCATCTATTCCCGTACCGTAAGTTTTTGTTTCTTCAGTTTCTTCTGGGATATCTTTTTCTTCCGTGCGATCTCCTCTTCTGGTTTTGGAACAATTTGCTCCTTTTCAGTGAGAATCATCCTGATGTGTCAGGGGGAGCTCACGTATGGGTTCATCTGACCATGAGCTCTGTAAGTTCCGCACCGCATCCTGGGTGCTTTGTTCACCTGAATATGCTCAATGACCGGAGAATCTACATCTAAATCCTGAAGCTCAGCATTACTCTCTGCATTTTTATGCATGTGCAGCAAAAATACAGCACTCTTTTTGGGCCACTGACTCCCTGTCCAGCCCCACTGTTTGGCCTGGGCACGCCTACCAACTCCGCCATTGTAATGTCACATGTTGTTTCTTTAAAGTGACATTTTTCAGATACTTGGTGGTTTTTCATATATGCATGCCCTTGATGGCCTGGGCAGTTTCACAAGTGTTCCTTAAAGTGAACACAAAGGTTTGAACCTTTTTACTTGCATGATTTTGTGGGGTTTTCTGGGTCAAGTGAATAGCGAACAATTTTCACAGGTCACCTCAGGCCATTTAAGGGAAGAGGGCTCTCTAAAATATTAAAATTGAGAGAACAAAACAGATTTTCAGTCTTTCTTTTTTACTACTTAAAATAATATAAGTAACCACTCTGAGGATGGATTTGAAAAAATGATATTACACCAGAAAGGGGGAGATATAAATTTGGAAGCGGAGGAGAGAAAGGGGTGGAAGAGACAGAGACTAGAGAAAACGAAAATGACCCTTATCTCCTTCCTTATCTTCTCTCTGTCTTTGTGGAAGTCTCTGATTCTGGGTCCATTTCTCCACGTGAAATCTTCTCCTCTTTACTTTTGACCTTGACAATCCAGAACATGTCTGATACATGACAGAACTGGTTTTTAAAATATAATCTTTATTTTGTGTACCATACTCTGAATATCAAAATCAAATACAACTACAAAAATTTATATTAATTAATTAAGCCTCTTTTTAAACATTTGCAGATAAGGCTTCCAAATTATGATGTAAATTTATGCAAAATGCCCCAACAGGAAACTTGCCTTGTTTTGATGTAATAAAATCTGCTACTCTTACTATAAATTCCTACATTTTTTCATTAAGCTCCATTGAAAGATGAAAGTGCCAAACACTGTCTTTTTTCAACCCTTCCCCTTGGAATTCCTGCCACTCTTATTTAGCATACCTTATTTCTTCATGGAAATAGCACTGTTTAGTTTATTAAAAATTCATGGGACACAATTTTCTCTTGCGTACATAGGGCCTAAGGCTTTCAACCATGTCTATATTATTGCCTAAAAACTTACCTATATTTAAAAGATTCATGAATTTAGAGTTACTATTGGCTGAATGTCAGCAATGCTTTTTTTAGAGTTATAGAAACACAGGATTATAAGAAGCCATAAGAGGTCATTTATCTTGTCTTTATTTCTGGAAAGACTTGTCATACGTTCATAAGAGATAAATAAATAACCTTATTTTTAAAAAAGAAGATAATCACCACTCACCTTGGTGTATAGATATTTCAGTGAAGGATCTTATTTCCTGTGGAATGAGCTTTTTGTTGCCGTAGCTATTCTATTTTTCCTCACAATAAATGGGCTTTTAAGTGGCCCCCATGCTTCAAAATTCTTGTTTTCTAAGTTTTCATGATTACATGTCTCCTAATCTATTCATAAACTTTTTATATCTTCATTATATTAGATAATCATGTTTTGAACATAAGCATCTTAATATGTCTAATAATAACAGCAATCACTTACAACTATGTACTATGTTCCACGGACTACATGCAGTAAAAAGCACTTTGCAGATGCCACCATATGCAATTCTCACAACAATCCCATGAGGTGATGATATCACCTCCATTTTATACCTAAGGAAACTGAGTCTTAGAAAGGTTAAATGGCTGGCTGAAATTTGCAAACCGAGATAGTGACAGAAATAATATTTTATCCAGTCTGTTTGATTTCAAAGTCTTGTTATTTACTATTATGTTACTATCTCCTGTGTTTATGATCTATAATTTACTTATTAATATAGGTGAAAATTGAAGTTTTAGGTAAGCATAAAAATGAAAGCTAGTAAATATCTTTTTTAAAAAATAATAATATAGGAAGTCATTAGTTAAATTACAATGGATAATTAGATCAATAGAGACATTTCAATATTGTGCTCAATCTCAGAACTTAGAAGACCTGAAGGAAGGTACGGTGCATTTCCTTGCCATTGAGCAGAACTATGTTTCTGTTATCACAGAGAGCTGACTGTGGATTCTAAAATATATTTTATATATTTATATATTATATATTTATATTTTTTACATTTTATTTATGTATTGTGTGTTCATATTAATATTCTTTGATATTTACATATTTATTTGAAGAAGATTATATAATCAACTTTCTATTGTTTTTAAAATTGTTCTAAAAAAATAAAATTTACCATGTTAACCATTTCTAAGTTCAGTAGTATTACGTTTATTAACATTGTTGTGTAACCAATTTCCAGAACTTTTTCTTCTGGTGAAACTAAATCTCTATACCCTTTAAGCAACTCCCTCTTTCTCCCTCTCCTCACAGCCGCTCCTAATCTTCATTTTACTTTTTCTATGAATTTGACTACTCTGGATACCTCACGTAAGTGAAATCATGCAGTATTTGTCTTTTTGTGACTGGCATCTTTCACTTAGCATAATGTTCTCCCAGTTCATCCATGTTGTAGCACGTGTAAGAATGTTCTTCCTTTTTAAGGCTAATTAATATTTCACTATATGCATATGCCACATTTTGTCTGTCCCTTCATCTATGTCAGCGGACATTTAGAGTGCTTCTGCGCGTTGGCTACTGTGAATAATGCTGCTATGAACATGGTGTATAAATATCTCTTTGAAATCTTGCTTTCAATTCTTTTGAGTATATACCCAGAAGTGGAATTGGTGGATCCAATGGTAATTGTCTTTTTAATTTTTGAAGACCTGCCATGCTACTTTTCATAGCAGCTGCACCATTTTACGTTCCCACCAACAGTGCACCATACTTCATACAATTCTCCACAACACTTTTTTTCAGCAACATTTTTTTTCTGTTTTATTTTGTTGTTGTTGTTGTTTTTAATAACAGTTATCCCATGGTTGAGAGGTAATATCTCATTGTGGTTTTAATATGGATTTTCCTAATTATTAGTAATGTTGAGTATCTTTTCATATGCTTTTTGGCCATTTGTATACCAAATTTGGAAACATATCTATTCAAATTCTTTGCCCATTTTTTAATTGGGCTATTTGTTTATTTTCTGTTTATTGTAGAGGCCAACTTTATTCTTATCATGGCTTTGATTGTAGAAGCCAAGTTTATTCTTATCATAGCTTCCACTCCAGCACCTTTAAGAGCATGGGGCCTTGTGGGGGCTTGGGGTCACATGTGCCCTTCTAGATCCTTGAATATGGCATTTTTACTGAATCCAAATTTTACAGAACAAATCTTTTTAATAAAGGAATTTGTTCTGTGAAGCTTAGAGTCAGTTGAGGGGCCGCACTTGGAAATCTGGAGGGCCACATGTAGCCTTAAGGTTGCAGGTTATGAACACGAAACATTTTTTTTAAAAATGTAGACTGGTTTAAAATACAAAACATTTGATAAAACTAAGGACAAATTTTACTTAATTCAACTCTGGTTTTTAATATATTCTTTAAGTCACGTGACTTGATATTAGCAAAACTAGTACTCAAACTGGAATAGAGTTTAGACTTAATCCAATGTCCTCATTTTGCAGATGAGAAATCATCAAAGGAAGTAGGTATTTGCTGCACAAATAATAAGGCACAGCTAGGCCTGGAAGTCAGGGGGCCAGGTCTCCAGTAGGCACTTCTTTGCTATGTCCTGCACTGCTATCCCTGAGTAGAATAAAGTTGAGAGTGTTGTCTTTGGAATTTACTAAATTAGGATTCCAAACATCCAGGTTCTATTTCTGCTCTGCTACTTACTAGTGTAAGCTCTTTTGTGAGCTACTTAACTACAATGATGTTCAGTTTTTTCTATCAATAAACAGGCATGAAAATATATGCCCTGTCTAATATCAATGGTGATCATGACAAATAAATGAGATAAAATATGTTAAAGCAATCTGAAAATGTATAAAGTGGCATTACTATTAACATAGAATTTTTGTGAAGTGATATATAAGAATGAAAAGAAACATTGTCTGAGAGTCTAGATACATACTTGAATTCTTATATTTGTCTCCAAGTGCTTTGTGCCTATAAAGCAGCTAATTGTCTAACACTTATCAAATATTCAACAACTCTTCTTTTTTCTGTTTCTGAATTTTAGTCTCCCTATATCCAAAGTGAGAAGGGCTTGGCTCAATGATTATTACAGAGAAATCCAACTAAAATATCTGTGATGCTCTGATATGGCATGTTCTAGTAAGATCCATTACAACTATAGAAGTGTTACTCTGGGCCATAGTACCAAGTGAAAGACTGTAGCCTAAACATTGTCTTTGTGCTCTTCATGTGGGCAAACAAACCAACCCTCCTATTTTATAAAACCTGCTTACCAGCTCTCTAAGCTTCCATGTCTTTCTCCCTCAAAAGTTGCCTTCCTCCAAATATAAAAGTAGAACAGAGATTTCTCTTGTCGTCTTATTTCCCTAAGGAAATAACTCCTTAAAAAGCATATATTTTGGGTTTAAATCACAAATCATCTCTTTGTGGCTCAGTTTGTTTGCACAAGGCATTATTCCTTTGAATATCAGTTCTAAAAACATATAAAATGGGGGTATCATTTGCTACCTTCAAGAATCATAGTCAGGACTGAGTGAGATATTGTATACAGGCATACCTTGGAGACATTGCAGGTTGCTTCCAGATTACCAACATAGTATCACCATAAAGCAAGTCATACAGCATTTTTGGTTTTCCAGTCCATATAAGTTATGTTTACACTATACTGTAGTCTATTAAGTGTGTAAAAGCATATTTCTAAAAAAAATGTGTATACCGTAATTAAAAATACTGTTTTGCCAAAAAAAGTGCTAATGACCATCTGAGCCTTCAGCAAGTAGTAATCTTTTTGCTGGTGTTGATGGCTGCTGACTGATCAGGGTGATGGCTGCTGAAGGTTGTGGTGACTGTAATTGTTTCTTAAAATGAGACAACAATGAAGTTTGCCACATCAGTTGACTTCACAAAAGATTTCTCCATTGCATGCAATGCTGCTTGATAGAACTTTACCCAGAGTAGAACTTCTTTCAGAATTGGAATCAATCCTCTCAAACGTTGCCACCACTTTATCAACTAAGTTTATGTAACATTCTAAATCCTTTGTTGTCATTTCAACAATGTTCACAAGCATCTTCACCAGTAGATTCCTTCTCCAGAAACCACTTTATTTGCTCACCCGTAAGAATCAACTCTTCATCCATTCAAGTTTTGTCATGAGTTTGCAACAATTCAGTCACGTCTTCAGGTTCCACTTCTAATTATTGTTCTCTTGCTTTTTCTACCACATCTGCAGTGACTTTCTCCACTGAAGTCTTGAAGTCCAAAAAGTCATTCATAAAAGTTGAAATCAACTTCCTCCAAATTCTTGTTAATGTTGATATTTTGACTTCTTGCCATGAATCATGAATGTTCTTAATGACATCTAAAATGGTGAATACTCTCCAGAAGGTTTTCAGTTTACTTTTTTTCGGATCCATCAGAGGAATCACTATCTATGACAGATATATCATCATGAAACGTATTCCTTAAATAATAAGACCAATAATCATTACTCCACAGATAATAACTTTTCATTATTCCTCCTTGATCTGTGGGCTGCAGA
>CAUYSK010047713.1:0-39392 GCA_963575035.1 Avahi laniger | reverse complement strand
TATGATTGCACCACTGCACTTCAACCTGGATGACAGAGCGAGATCTCTTTAAAAAAAACCCAAAAACAGAGAAGTTAGGAAAGATACCAATGTGCCTGCAGCTGATGCTCATTCTTTGGCATCTGTGTGACACGGTGATGTGAACAGTGGTGGGCGAGGATCTCTAGTCAGCCTTGCAGGAGAGGGAAGATCTGTGGAAAATCCTCAGTAGCACCAAGAGGCCGTGATAAGGATCTTGCTCAGTTGGCTGTGGACAGAGCTCAGGGCTCAAAAGGTGTTTTATTGTTATCATGAGGACAAAGTTGCTGAATTTACAGAAAAATGATGTGTGCTTATGTAACACTATCAGTAAAATAGAGTGGCTGCTTTAAGTTTTCTTTAAAAAACACTATACACTCTACATTCCAATTCTTTCTTCAAGCTTGGCTTCGAGTGGGGTCACAAGCAATCCTGTGACGCGATTTGCTTCAGCTGTCCCGTCATCGAAATTACATTATGCCTCTTCTCCCGTCCTTGATGTCTGTAAGCCACCTTCATGAACATGGCTTCAACACAAAAAGGTATAACCTCCTGACAAGGTCGAGAGAATTGAGGATAAGCACATACTGTCTTCAAAATACCTTTCACAGTGCTATTTACAATGTAGTTAAGATCAAATACCACGTACAACCACTGGAATGAGCAGTGCAGCTGTAACTATAATAGTTTTCTGCATAAATGGACAGCAAAATAATCTGAGCAGCATGAACTTCAAGCTGGTCACCGGAATAAAGCAAATGGCATGTAAGGATCTCCCCACTACCTCTCTTTCCCGGGGACCTGGAAGGAGTCGTGGTGGCTTCCCATGTGGTCTCCATTAGGACTACGAAATGTAAGACTCCTTACATTTCGTAGGAGAATTTGCAGAAGAATTTGTCGGAATAGAAGTAGTGGGTGATACTCAGTACCTTAGCCTTATAGCAAAGAGTAGTTTAGTTGTGAATAATGATCATTGAAAAACATCCATGAAATAATTCAGAAAATTGTACCACACAATGCACCCTTCTCAAGTGGCAAACACAAAACTTCCCAGGTTATATGGACTGCAGTGCCCAGAACAGATGCCTGGCTGCACACCTGTCTCCTGCCTGAGTCACCATGTGTTTTCCTGACCTGACACTAATGAGATGTTCAGAAAGTCAGTCATTCATGATTTACAAAATTCATATACAGTAGTGTAGTAGGTGCTTAGCCATAATTCCTGCCTTCAGGGAGTTTATAAATTAATAAAGGAGGCTCTTTGTAGGGGACGAATGAAACTGCAACAGCAGTCCGTCATTAAGGGTTAAACTATTTAAAACGAATGCCACTCTAAATCCACTAAGAGTGAAATTAAAGAATCTCTAAAGAAATAACAATGCTAAGAAGGAAACGCGTCTCCCTGTATTATTCATGACAGGCATTCCTAGTAGCTACATCATTTAACTACTAAGAAACAACTGGTAATAGGATGTCAATGATAACACTAACATTGTGGATCAGGAAAAAAAAAAAAAATCAGGATCCACAGGAGTCATACAACCAAAAAATAAATGCCAGAGGCCCTAAATGAGATGTTTTTAGGTTTACTGCTTTTCTTAAATTACACTGGGATTTCTCCTTTGCAGCTGATCAGCATTGCAATTCAACACTGGTGTTCCTAAATAAATGAGATGAAGGTCCTGTGGCTTCAGTGATAAATGTAGGAGTTCCTCTGGGTTCCTAGAAAAGAACACTCCGTATGTTAAAAATGAGCAGCTAATACAAGCAAAGCAGTACCTGACAGGCATTCTTGTCTATATTCCAAATCTTCTCTTATGTCTGGGTACAGATTACCCAAGCAAGTCCTAGCACCTTCTTTTCAATAAAAGGTGATACGCTGAGGAACCTTACAAGACTTTTGCAATTTTGACTTTTAAATTTGGGGTGAGGGGCACATTTTAAACGTATGGCTCGCATGTGCTTTAAATTTTCAAAATAAATATTTTTAATCCATCAAAGAAAACCAATCTTGTCTCAGTGAATGTTTTTATATATTTTTTAACTTTTTATTATAGAAACTTCCAAACATACAGAAAAGTAGATGGAATACTATGTATGATGAAACTCAGTGTAACCTCTCCAGCTGTAAGACATATCAGTGTTTTATTTGTATCCTTACACATCCCTCCATGTTCAGTCCTAAGATGATTTTTCAAAGCAAATCCCAGATATTTTATCATTTAATTTATATATATTTGAGTATGTATTTAAGAATCCATTAAAACAATTTTTAGAATAGAAATAATAGATGGTATTCAGTACTTTAGCCCTCTAGCCAAATTAATAATAATTTTGTAATATCATTAACTAGGTAATCAATAGTTCTATTTCTCCAATATTTTTAAATTTTCATTTTTAATTATGTTAAAATACACATAACAGACTTTATCGTCTTAACCATTTTTAATGGTACAGTTAAGTAGTTACCTTCTTAACCAATTTTAATGATACGTTCAGTATTATTACGTACATTCACATTGTTGTGCAGCCGATCTCCAGAACTCTCCTTCATCTTGCAAAACTAAAAATCTGTATCCGTTAAACAACTCCACATTCTCCCTCCCCACCCCAATTCCTAGCAACCTCTACTCTACTTTGTCTCTATGAATTTGAGGTGCCTCATATAATTGGAATTATGTAGTATCTGTCTTTTTGTGACTGGCTTATTTCACTCAGCACAATGTCCTCAAGATTCATCTATGTTATAACATGTGTCAGAATTCCTTTCTTTTTATGGTTAAATATTCCATTGTAGGTTTATACCGCATTTTGTTTATACGTTCATCTGTCAATGGATACTTGGGTTGCTCCGCCTTATGGCTATTGTAAATAATGCTGCTATAGATGTGAGTGTACAACTATGTTCCTTGCCTTCAATCTTTTTGGCTGTATACCTGGAAGTGGAATTGCTGGATCATGTAATAATTCTATAGTTTAATTTTCTCCCGTATTATTTTCAAAGCAGCTGCACTATCTTATGTTCCCACCAACAGTGCCCAAGAATTCCAATTTCTCCACACCTTTATCAACACTTATTACTTTCTCTTTTATTTTGTTGTCTGATAGTAGCCATCCTAATGGCTGTGAGATGGTATCTCATCATGGTTTGGATTCACATTTCCCTCATGATTAGTGACGCTGAGCATATTTCAAGTGCTTGTTGACCATTTATATATCTTGTTTAGAGAAAAATCTACTTAAGTCTTTTGTCCATTTTTAAATCAGAGGTTTTTGGGGTTGTTGAGTCGTAAGAGGTCTTATTTCTGGATATTAACCCCTTATCAAATACATAATTTGCAAATATTTTCTCCCATTCTGTAGATTGCCCTATTACTCTGTTAACTGTCCCTTTGATGTAAGTTTTTCTTTTTGATGTAGTCAAATTTATCTGTTTTTTTCTCTTGTTGCCTTTGCTTTTGGTGTCAAAAAAGTCATTATGAAATCTAATCTCATGAAGCTTTTCCCCTAAGAGTTTTATAGTTTAGCTCTTAAATTTAGGTCTTTGATCTCTTTCAAGTTCGTTTTTGTGTGTGGTGTAAGATAGGATCCAGCTTGATTCTTTTGCATGTGGATATCCAGTTTTCCCAGCACCGTTTGTTGAAAAGACTATAATTTCCCCATTAAATGGGCTTGTCACCCTTATTGAAAATCATTTGCCCATATACACAAGGGTTTATTTCTGGTCTCTCTTCTGTTCCATTGGTCTATACATCTGTATTTATGCCAGGATCACATTGTTTTGATTACTGTGTCTTTGTAATAAGTTTTGAAATTGGGAAGTGTGAGACCTCCAACTTTGTTATTTTTCAAGATTGTTTTGGCTATTCAGGGTGCCTTGAGATTCCACATAAAGTTTAAAATGGATTTTTCTATTTCTTCAAAAAATACCATTGTGGATTTGATAAGGATTGCGTTAGATCTGTAAATCACTTTGGATTGTATTGACATCTTAACATTGTCTTACATCAGTGAACATGAGATGTCTTTCCATTTATTTGTGTCTTCTTTAATTTCTTTTAGCAACATTTTTTTTTATTTCAGCATATCATGGGGGTACAAATGTTTAGGTTACGTATGTTGCCCTTGCCCCCTCTTTTAGCAACATTTTTAAAATTTTCAGTATACAAGTTTTTTGCCTCCTTGGTTAAGTTTATTCCTAAATATTTGATTCCTTTTGTTATTGCTATTGTAAATGGAATTTTTTCTTAATTTTCTTCCCAGATTGGTCATTATTAGTGTATAGAAACACAATGATTTTTGAATGTTGATTTTGTGTCCTGCAACTGTGCTAAATTCATTTATTGAATGGCCAACAGGCTTTTTGTGGAATCTTTGTGGTTTTCTACATATATAATCATGTCATTGCAAACAGAGATCATTTTACATCTTCCTTTACAATTTTGATGCTTTTTATTTGTTACTCTTGCCTGATTGCTCTGGCTAGTACTATTGCCTATGTTCTATGTTAAATAGAAGTGGTGAAAGCAACCTCCTTGTCTTGTTCCTGATCTTAGAGGGAAAACTTTCAGTTGTTCACCATTGCGTATGATGTTAGCTGTGGGATTTTCATATATACCTTTATTACATTGGAGTAGTTTTCTTCTATTTCTATTTTGTTTTTATCCAATGGTATTATTTCTTTCTTTCTTTCTTTTTTTTTTTTTTGCAGTTTATTATATGTCTCTGAACTGTCTTTTAATATGTAGATTCTCATTCAGTCTTTTTTCTTAACCTCTCGTATTTTGTGTTTTTGTTTGCACATGAGACAGGTAGTGTACTGAGCTCCTAACAAGGTTTGAGGGAGGCACATGTCACACATGAGTGTGAAAACCTAATCATCATGCTTACGGACTACAAAAGGATGGATAACTTTGTGTATTTCTGCTGAAGTAACCGGACTGTCTGTCCTATAGAGTCCCTGAGAGTCTAGGTTTTCTTGATTGCATTCCTGTGTATCATTTAACATGTTCCATTGTCCCTGTATTTCCTACCAGCTGGTAGATCTAGAAGCTTAATTAGACTCAGGTTTTTTGTTTTTGTTTTTTTGGTTTTTGGTTTTGTTTTTTTTTCTGTCAAGACTTCATAGATGGGAATATAGTCTTCTTGAGTGTGTCTGGTTGCCATTGTCTTTAAAATTTCAGTCTTCTGGTCTGAGAGGCTTCTTACGCAGTCCATTATAGGACGATCTGTCTTACTCCATACATCCTTTCTTCTTAGCTCAAAGATGGTTGATTGTGAAGGAGAAAACTCAAGAGTTTGGGGAGTTTTTTAAAGTATTAGGTCTTTAATTCAACTGAATCAAGTATATGTAGATCTGCTGCCAGAAATAAAAGGATTAACAGTTCCTGTTGCAGATAACTAGCCCAGAGCTATTTTTAGTGAGGCAAAGTTTTCAGATGAAACTAAAATGAAACTTTCTCAATTTTTCAGTTTTCTCAGTTATCTCCTCTCCTTTCCTTGAATAGCTCTCCAGTATTACTGTAGGTCCTTGATCAAGTCTTCCTGGTCACCTTTAGTGGACAGATAGGTGTCCTCAGTGGCTCATACTGAGGATGATCTGGCAGTTGCTGCATTCCTTTATTATCTTTTCACAGCATAATAAAGTTCAGTTTACCTGCCATAGTTTCAAGTCAGTAAACTAACGTCATTAATCTATAGGTGTGCTTGGTGGCTAACTTTAAAGGTGGATCCCAACTGTCCTACTTGAGGCTTAAGTCTAACCTTATGCATTCTCTCTGCAGGTAGTTTCCTTGTAAGTCTCAGTATGAGAATACATATTTAGCAAACATTTATGTACAATCTAATGCATTGATCTTTACTTTGGAAGTCATTAACTATTAGGGAAAAAATTCTATGCTCACATCAGAGAACCAAGGCATGGAATACCTTTCCCTTGTGTTTAGTTGGATGATCCAATCAGAGTTGTTATTTGTGCAAGATTGATTTTTTTGGAGGGAGCGAGTTTTGTTTTTAAATAATCCCCCAAAGATATTAAACTCTTTATTTTCATCGTGGAGTGAGCACAGTCCAAATTGCATGCACCTTACCTTGAGTGGCAAGAATACTAGACGCTTGATACAGATGTTCCAGAACTGACACTGAAAGACTCCACTTCTTTCTTATTAGGTGGCTGATATTTTTATATTTACTTGATATTCTTAAAGTGCTTCCACAAATTTATCCTTTGACTCTATGACAAATAAGACCTCTCTAAAATATCATATTATTCCTGAAATGCTGTGATCACTGAAAATTTTGTGATCACTGAAAATTTTCAGGGACTGTGCATAGAAGTTACTAAATCTGGACTGTATGTATTTCAGTCATTACTATTTATTGTCATATATTCCTGGAAGACATCTGTTGATAAACTTGGGCAGGGTCAAGATTTTGCCAAGACCTATTCTCCCCAGTCATTTGTTAATGGACCAAAAGCAGTGAATTTGAGCTGTGCTTAAGTGCCTATTCACAAACTCTCACCATTCAATTATTAAACCATGTAAGCTAAAAGTCACATGTGACTAACTCAAAGCCATCACACAACTTGGCTATGCAAGTGGTTGATTTGTTTGAAGAACACTTCTAGGTTTCAGTTGAATTCGTGCATTGCCTAGATCCCATTAGAATGACACCACCTCCCTTTAGTTCCTAGATCTTCAGAGTAGGGGGCACCTTGCCAGCTTCCAAGAGTTGAGTCGTCTTTCCTAGTGATAAGAACCAGCTCTGTACCAAGAAGCTGGGCTTACAGCTCTTAGAAAAACAAACCAATGGCATCCCTTCCTGGGAGTGGTCATGTTGGGTGGTGGTCAGGTTAGCTTCCACCCAAATCAACTTCACTGATGACTGGGCTCTTAAAAATATGTTCACCTCAAAAATATTGATATGAGGAATTGTGTGAAAATTCCATAGAAAGTGCCTTGATGTAATATCTACAGTAAAAGTCCATTTTGAACTCATGACTCCTTAAAGCTCCTTAGAGCTGCAGAAGTAGGTAAGTAAATTATAGCAATAATTTCTTAACTTCCTTTCAATGAAAGTTGAAGGGGCTTTTTTAGGGTGGCTCTTATCTCTTTAAACAGCCTGAATTTCACATCCAATTTGAATGAAGAATATTGATGCATTTTTGGTAGCCGTGGCATGGAGTTCCACATCTGGATTGTCCTATAGCTACTGTAGTAATCACAGAAATCACAACAGTAGTAGTAGCAGTAGCAGCTTGCTATTTGCCAGGCACTATGTCCAGAACATTAAATATGATACCAAATTTCATTTTTCAAACAAACCTATTTTATTCTCATTTTACTGATGAGGGACCTGAGGCCCAGAGGTTAAGTAACTTAACTTGCCCACCATCACACACAGCAAGCAAATGGCAAAGTTAGAATTCCAGTCTAGACTCTGACTGCACAGACTGTGGTATGACCATTATGAGAGTGTACATTTCTGGTCTTCTTCTACCCTGTATGTGAAAGTTCTTTGCCTGCAAGTTATGAGCACAATTATTTTAGAAGATCTCCTTTAATTTCTGTGATATGTGGCAAAAAAGTGCCACTGCTGATGACTGAACTGTTAGACCTATTTCAGTCAAGAGATGAGCTGGATGGTGATGTTGTCAGCTCTACATCCAAGGCAGTTTCATTACTTGTCATCCTAAGAGAATTCCTGAAGTTTGACAGCAAATGGCTCAGCCCTGCAGGTGTAGCAGTGCCTTCATTTGGCATGAGAATATTGGTAAACTCAATTTTTGAAGCACCGTATGGCTTGGGTTACTAAAAAGTACATTTTTAACGATCCTTGAAGTTAATCACATGTCCTAGCTCATCTATGAAACAAAGCAGGACAAGAGGCAATATCCTAGTCCTCTGATGACCCAGTACCCACATGTGTTTATAGACACCCCTTTGTTTTATTTACTTCAAACCTGATTATATTTTCAACATCTGAATTCAAATCAGAAAACAGTTCAAAAAACAACAGTGGACCAGGGATGATGATGCTGACTTGGGTATAGTATTGTAATAATTTTAGTCTCTGTGGGCAGTTCTGTGTTGAGAAATTCTATTGTTCTTTGTTGAGAACATGAGAGAAAGATTTTGAAACAATTAGATAATTAAAGATCACTTGACAGAGGATGAAGTACAACACAGTTGTTTTAGGCCTGGGTCTACAGACACTCAGGCGATTTCATGATTATTTAATTTTTCTATATAATATTACTTTCTATTAGTAGACATAATTTGTCTTTGACATACTGAAAACAGCTATGGGCAGCCTAGGATTGCAACAAAATTACTTCTTTCAAAAAAAAAAAAAGATTAAACCAAAGATGTGATTTTAAGGTCTTAGTTTTGGTCTAAGAACATGTTTTTTCCTTCTAAATATGCCCAAAAAAACCGTAAAGCTACAAGTAACTTATTAACTATTCAATGTTAGCTTTTGTCACATTTGATCCTGTATCAGACATGTTTAAAAATTTTAATGGTATTAAAATATTATTTATTATAACAGGAAAATAAAATCTAACCTCTGTGTGAGAAGAACTCCGGTTGCTAGAATGTGTAACCAAATCTGTGAACATGATTATCTGTCTGTCCTTCTCCTAGTTTCCTCTTAGGTAAAACACTTGAGGTGAGCTGGCTTTGTACACTTGCCAGCTCGGTTACCAGGCACAAATCACAACACTCTTGGAACTTAGCGTTCCTGTCTCTAAAATCAAAAAGGTGGTGTCCTCTAGAGCTCTGCTTCTCAAACCGTACATCGGGGCAGAGCTGCGACATGGAGAGTGATCAGCGTGCACTCCGCACAGAGAGTAAAGTCGTGTTTTGCCAAACTGTATTTGAGCTGTGTGTGTGTTGGCGCACGCTCATGTGCACCTGTGAGAGAGAAACTACTAGATCATAGTGTAAAATATATTTTTTCCTGTGGATTGTGGTAAAAAGATGTTTAGAAAACACTGTTTGGAAAGGAGGGGACGAGAACTCCCTTTCTATTCTAAAATTCTCTTGTTCCGGTAGTAAATGTTTCATAACAGTGCCGTGGAGGGGCAGGTATAAAAACTGTTAAGGAATGACAGCTAATACAAAAGAGAATAACATCAAAAAGTAAATAAGGCCCACATCTGTGTTGCATTTTACCACAAGACTGAACAAGCCTTTAAAATTTATTAGTATTCTGACTAGCAAGTCATTACTGTAATTTATGAAGAAAAGTTAAAGTATGCTATATATTAACAAACAATAGAGTAATTCTTTCAGTGGTCGTATAAATAAGCAACCATATCAAGGAGAATTAATACTTTTTCAAAAGTAACAATACGATGGCACATAAATTTAAGAATTGGCAATTAAATAAATGTGGCGAGCCGCTATCCTTACCACATGAAAAGATTCATTGACACGATTATGAGACAAGTCAATGTATTTTTATTGACCTGAACTAGAGGGAGTAAACACCTTAGGTGTTTTGCTTCAGAAACAACTGCATGAACTTCCCCTCCTGGTTGATTCTGCTGTAGAGTATATTTGAGCATTTGCTTTTTCCAGCATTGCATACTGATATCTAGAATCCTTGTGAGTGAGCAATTTCCTATAAAACTAAGAGTGAATGAGTTTTTCTTCACTTATTGGTGAACCGTTTTTAATTCTTCTGCAACCTATTGACCTTCATAGATTTCAGGTGGTATTAAAAAGGAACAATTTAAGAATGCTAAAAAGTATGAATCATCACACAGGAAATCTCAGGGAATTGTTTTCATTTGTCCCTCCCAACGCAGCCCTTGGACACTAAATTAGCCTCTTCGTCTTTATTTCCTCTCTGCCCTCTTACAAACCCAGGGTGTTTATTTTGCCCCGTGCCAATCTAATCTCCAACTTTTGGCAATACTGTGTCTGTCCTCTGCCTCCTTTCCACTGTCAGCAGTCAGAGAAGGCGCAGGCAGGAGAGGAATTGAGGTGAGAGATGCTATACCCTCTTATTTAACAATCAGCCCTCTTTTTCTCCTCTGGGACTCCTGGAAGGTGCTGGTGAGATGTGGGCGGTGCTGGTGGGATATGGGCGGTGCTGGAGGGCTAGATGGTGCTGGCCCCGCCTCCTTGGCCACACTTGATTGGCCCAGGGCAAGTGGTAATTGAGACTCCGCCCCCATCCCACCATTTCTGGTTCCTGCTCTCTCCTAAGGGTATAGACACGTATGGTTGTACCAAATTGGGAGACGATTTTTTTGTTTGTCTTTGTGAAAATATTGTGATTGCTGTCTAGCCATCTGATTCATTAGATGAACAAACTGAGGCTCCACAAGACAAGGACACCAAAGTTGGGAGGGTAAATGCCTGGCCCCGCAGTCTAGGGCTCTTCCGCCACTTCCTGCTGCTTCCGGAAGCATGTGAGGAGAGGGGCTTGTGGACTTTCAATACAGGGGAGTAGGGGTAAGACGCAGGCAAGTCTTGATATCGGGATGAAGACGGTATGTTCAGAAGACAATACAGAAAGTGCACAAAGTTTATGTTGGGCCATACTGGATAGTAAGAATCTTATTTTCTTTGGGTTTTGTGTTCTCGATTCTAATATAAGACTTAAAGACTGGTGGTAAACAGAGTACACCCCAGCCAGATAGGCGGCCTTGCTGAAGGCATAATTTCTCCAGTTACAACTTCTCTGGTTAAATGATTCCATACTTATTCCAAAGGTTTGCTGTGATAATAATATATCCGTAATTATTGTTTTTTGGAAAAATTTGAAACTCCGTACATATAAAAGTTGATATTACTAGAATGCTAGTAAAACCTTCAAAAACGCATTTTATATCCTCATTTACTTTCTTTTGGAAAGTTTTTCCTTCTTCACTAAGTATGCAGGATCTTCAAGGATAAACCATGCTGCTTCTTGGATTTGATATGTTACAAATACAGTAATGCCATAAAGATTGCAAATATCTTCCTGTCCCCCAAGTTCATTTCAGTGGCAGTAGATATCATCACGGTATGGGTTGTGCAGGATAGATTCACTGCTCTCCGCTAGCGTTCAGGGCTTGGAGCTATAGGTAGAAGCCACTGTACGTTGTGGAGTGCCAGCGCTTCCCTCTGTATGGTATCAGCTATTTGATGCCTCAGTAGTGTCATGTGAATTCAAGATGTGCTCCCTGAGCTGGACATGGCGCCCGGTAGTCAGAGTGGCCATCACTTCCTATCTTGAGTGTACTTAAAATTGTCAAGCAGTCTGAATAAATGCAAATAATGATAGAGAGTTATCACCTGGGGTAAAATGATCATTTACTACCCTTCTGAATATACAGTGTATATATTTTTTGTATAGTGTATCTATTTTATAATGTTTGTGACAGTACATATAGATGCTCTTAATGGATTGTGATGTAATATAAACAGTGGTTTTTTAATTCATTGAATTTCAGACATGTAAAGCTGAATTTCCTCTACTTTACACATCTGAGTAACCCTAGATTTTATGTTTTTTTGTAATATTTTAAGCAGCAAGTTATTTCTTCATTTAGGGAACTTTTTATAAAATAAGTCACTGAAGTTTGCACATAGAATAAATCATGCACACCAAAAGAAAGCGGCTGGAGGCCAAGTCTCCCTATGTGTCTTGCTTTCAGCCTTTCTTGATGCTGACTTCCTCTTAATGTGACACTATATTTCATGTAACCTGAAGTATATATGTTCTTGACCTGTAAAATTCTTCTTTTAGGATCCACCCACTTCAGTTTCCCTTGGACTGCGAATGGAAGAAATGATTTTCAACTTGGCAGACACACATTTATTTTTTAATGACTTAGAAGTAAGTTCTAATTTTTTGATACCTACTTCATTTTGCATATCTGAAAATAGGTGATTAGTTTTAAAATAACAATGGAGTATTATTTTTTTAAGATGCATAATTGGAATAATGAGACAAAGTAATTCCCGATTATATGACATTGTGTTTTGCCTTCATGTTATTTCTGTTTTGCTTTATTTTGGCTGTTGTGTTTCAAAGTTAGATCCCCTATGACCACTGGTAAGGATTAAAATCTGATAGTAAGAATATTAAATACTAAACTTTGTTGATTATCAGAGGCTACATATTTCTCAGTTGTGTAATCACTGCCAAGATGTATTACTTCAGAATCAAACAGAATTCATGATGCTTGCAAATGCTGTCTGTGTCAGACTCTCATTATATTAGGTCAGATGCTTTTCTTCCTGGCTGATTTGATTGGTAGGAGGACATTTTTGTCAGCCCTCTGCTGTCTGGACTTGCAGGATTTCTTATATCAAACCCATGATGATCTTATTGGTCCATTATGATTTGGGGGGAATTTTTATAAGTTATCTAGCTAAATATGTTAGGGGCACTGAAAAACATGGTGATCTTGGTTAGCAGCATTCTGAAGAATAAAGAATAGTGTTTTTCATATCTATTATAAGAAAACATGACTATAGCTACATTTACTCCCTTCGTAATAGAGACAGTTGTTTATTTAAATCTTGCTGTTAAACAAGCGTGTGGTAGGGCTGCCAACAGGCATTAATCATCAAAATAATGTTTTGCTAGATTTTATAAATGTATGTTATTTCAGACAGGAGAAGAATCTGAAAGATTTAGATAGAACTTTTACTGATCAAAGTTAATTGGCAGCAATTGGCCTTTAAATATTTCCTGATGTTTCTCTTTTCAAAATCAAGCAAAATGCACCTTATTTAATACATGAGCCAAAATCATTTGAAAAATTCCAATGTGTGACAGAACTTAAATGCGGTTTGTTCAACATCTGTCCTATATTTTGATTTCTTTTCATCTGCAGTGAAACTACTCACAGACGAATTGGCAACTTCCAGTGCAATAAAATTATTTAAATGTGCTTTATTTTTTTCTATTCCTTAGTAAAATATTTATTTTTACACTTAGGGTAAAATATAAAATTTTTTTTTGCATTTTAAAGTGTTTACTCTCCTCGAGGAAATTACACGTTAAGGCATTACTATTTAAGGTAGAAATTTTCCAAATGAGTGACAAGTTCAGAATTGCCTTTAGAAAAACTTAATTATCATAGGTATTTTAAAAGCTGTTTCTGATTTATAGTTGTATGCCACTCTATGAGAGACCAGGACCAAAAAATTCCATATTTTCTAGCATATTAAAATTCTTTTCCTAAGATTTCATTTGTTTCTAAAGATATAGACTACACTGATATTTTTTTCCTAGTACAACTTTTTTACTCTTATTGATGTTAATAGGTGTTAATAGCAATGATCAAGAAGAAATTAGCAGGAATTTGCTATTGTTTTAAACTTCTGTCTTCTGAAAAATGCCAGAACTTCTCCATACAGTGCCAAGACTATGGAGTGAAAGTGAGAACTTAGACCAAAAATTTCCAAACTCAATTTCGACGTGGTACAACCAGATTTTTATTTGTTTATTGACATTATTCACACTGAAGTATATATAGAGATTGAGATAGTACTCAAATATATGAAAAGTATATATTAAAAGCTCTAGTTTAAGAATGTAAGAGATGTAGTTTTTCTGTAAACCCAAATTAAAAAAGAAAAAGTAGTGATCAGTACAGTTATTGAAATATCAGTTTCTATTCTTGACATTAGGACTATTTCTTATTAAAGCTAATGTAGAAAAGAGAATGAAAGTGTAATTCAACCAAATAATATAAAACAATAGTGGAAAAATTTTAAGCTTGTAAGCTTACAAAAGTTGATTTTAAGTTATTTTACTTGAGAATAGCATTAAAGATATCAACAGAAATATAAATGAAAGAAGCATTTAGCTTGTTGCTGGAAATTGTTTAGTTGCTCTAGATTTACACAATAGTTTTAAAATAAATTGGTTTTTTATACTTATTTAAATTTTTTCTATTTCTGTAGTTCAACAAACTTGGGACTGGTCATTGCAAATATAAGTTTCTTTCAAAATAAAAGGTAAATTATTTCCTGGCAAAAATAAGTGTATTGGCATAATGCTTTTAAGAAAACTAAAATTATCTCATCAGGCAGAAATGATGTGGTAATGCCTGATTTCACACTCCAATTAGCAGTGTGCTGTGGTAGGGGACATGAATATTTTAATATATTTAAATTACATGTTTTTAGCTTTTTAAAGCCTGTGGTATAAGTAATTTCAAGGAGGTTTAACAATCTCTTGGTTAGCTTGAAGTGTGATTTCTGAACTCTAATTATTGACATTTGACCTTATTTCTTCTCAGTCTTTTAGCCTCTGTATAATTTGGTTAGTTCACTCTTTGGGTTAATAAGACATTCTGAATGATGAAATATACTATGTGAGAGGCTTCCACTAACATTTATTGTGTTATCTAAGTATGTGCTTAAAATGGCTATTAGGATATGATTTAGAAAATTTAGAGTATAATTTTTAAAGTAATTTAGAAATACTTAATTGAACTCTAAGAAATAACATTAACCTTTTTAGTTTTAAATGTCTTATCATCTTGCTTAGCAATCTTTTTTAATTTTAAAAAACTCACAATTTACATTAATTCTGTTGACATTCCAGGCAAAAAAATAAAAAAGAGAAATTTTTTTTCCTGTACCATTAAAAATGTTTGATGTGTTAAGGAACATGAGTGACAGGGAGATATAATTATCATAGGAAATAATATTTTTCCCCACCAGAGACTCTGGCGTTTAGACTTTAGTTCCATAATGTACTTCTGGCTTTCCTACTTCTAAGTCTGAGTAATGTCCTGCATATTATTTTACAAAGAAGGTTTCCATGTGCAATACGATGATGCTTATATGGAAGTCATTTTTTATGAACGACAGTATGGAATTGGAGTTTTTTTCAGCTTCCTTAGTAAAGCATGACTCTTTCTAAGTGGCTGGAGAAAGAGTTCTTTCTGTTGGATTTTTATGGAAAGGCAATCTGCAAACAGGGTGAGGAAAGGCCTTCAGCATATGATAATATTTCAGTTTACCCTGCTGCTGGTCAGTGTTCCTGTTGGATTTTTCAGTTAGAAGAAAATATTTTATAAAGTTGGGTAGAAGTCTAAGTAAAAATAAGACATTAAGCTTATGTTGATTTTTCTCTTTCTGGTGTTAAGTAATATGATTGCACTGGCATTACAGTTGCCATCCTAATCGGTGTTGGTGACATGGTGGTCTTTAACAGTTGGCAGCAGCCAGGTCTCTGGTCTCAGGTCACGCTTTACCCTTGCAGGGGCAGAGGATAGATCTGGAACTTGGTGGGAAGTGTCCTCTTGTGTCTTGTGAGACACAGGCTTGTGAAGCTATTGCACACACCGTACTCGCCCAGTTAAGCGTGAAGCTTTGTTGATCTCTGCTCTTCACTCTCCTAGTGTGCAGTTTAGTTGAACAGACCAGAGGATTCTTTGGTGGCAGGATTTACATCATGAATACTCCTGCCCTTTCTGGGGCCTTCAATATGTAGACTCTCATCCCAGGTCGGATTTGTAAACACCTACACTTGTAGTCCCTTATTTTCATCTTTTTTATTTAAAACAAAAAAGGCCTGGGGCAGAAGATTTTGGTCTTACTAGAGCCTGGGTTTGATGAGTCAAAGGCTAAGGAAAGGAGCTGTGGACCAGCCTCTAGGTAATGCCATAAGTTAACGGGTGTAAGCGGCAACGATTTTTCTCATAAAGCAAAGAAATTAGTTTGCCCTCTGGTTTAATTCAGTCTTTAAATTTGCAATCATATTTTATTACTTTAAAACTTAGGTTATCATCTATTAATTATTTTAATAGGTCTTATTTATAAATTTATTTTCTTTCAAAATATCAGTTATGTCAATGTTAAGTACTTCAATTCTGAACGGCATAACTACTCACATAATACTTGTGCATTCAAAAGTGTAAAGTATTTAAACTAATTCAGAAGCTGATTTTTCATGTTGGAAAATATAACTCACCTAGAAAGTATTTTATTCTCTAAAACAAATCGTGTGGATGCTGGAAGCTCTGGTTCTCTGCTGCCAGAGAAATGATCTGGTGGGTACTTGCAAGGGAAGATGCTGTGTGTACCTGTTCTCTGCTTTCAGACCCTTCCAGGAGCCAAGAATAGCTATATGAAAGTGTGTAGGCATGTCAGTAATTACATTCCAAACATAAATGCCCCTGTACACATGTATGTTTGCATGTATTGCCACTTGTCATTTTCAACTCTGTACCTAGACTTTGGTATACTTGTTTATTTTCTTCCGATAAATTCAGCAAACATAAAGAACTACATTTTAAAATCCTGGTAATACCCCTCATGACATCCAGAATGTTTCCTTATATATGTTAACCATTAAATGAGTATCTGTTAGATTGAATTCTTATGTGTTGTCTTAGACTAGAAAACCAATTTCTGTTTCCTTCCCCATAGAAGAAAATAGAGTTGACTTTGACTTCCTATGTTTTAAGGTAGGTTGCTTGGCCCTGTCCATTTCCTTAGTTAACAAGAGTAATACCATAACCCTCAGTTTTTTTTTTGGGGGGGGGCTGCAAAATACATTTTTCATGAAACAAATGATTATTAGACATAATAAATGTGTGTCGAGTTTGTTTTAACAGTATTGTAACTGATGGCCATAAAAGAAGCAATGCCCATATTTTATCCATTATTGTTACTAATGAATAATTTTTATTCTTATTTCTTCATCATTCCTCCTAAGATTCTGTCATTTTTATTTTATCTGTAGGTAAAAATAGAAACATAAAAATATACTCAAAGTCTTTCTTAGTTCTGATGTTCATCAGAGAATTAAGAGTTAAAGTATATAGCTGCTTAACATAATAAAAGATTTGCCTTATACTGTACCAGTAGCCAACATTGTACTTAGGAGTAAAATAAGGGAGGCAAGTTGTCATAACAAATGGAAACAAAATAAGAATGCCTTCTGTCAACATTATTATTCAGCAGTGTTCTAGGAATTTTGGACAGTGCAATAAGACATAAGCTATGATTAATGAAATGAAAGATACTAAACTTACTGTTTTTTGCAGAAGATTTGATATATATGGAAAACTGAAAAAAATCAACTGGAATATTCTTAGAATTTACAATAGCCTTCAAAAAAGTGAAAGAATACAGAATTAAATTTAAAAAATCAATAGCCTTTCTATATTAGAGCTATAACTTGTAGAAAATTTAGTTCAATTACAATTTTAAAATAGCTGTGGTAACTATAATACAAAAACAAAAAAGGAAAGATAAGGAGAAACATAAGAAGTATTTGTGAGAAATATATGAATAAAACTATAAAGTCTGACTGAGAGACATAAAGGAAGATCTGAATAAATGAGATTTCTTTCTTTTCTTTTTTGCAATATGACAAAATTATTCTAGGTTCTCTTTGAAAGGATAAATAGGCAAAAATACCTAGAATTTTTGACAAAAGGTGTAAGTGAATATCTGGCTCAACCAAGTATTAAAATGTTTTATAATTCTATGATAATAATGTGAAAATTTATGCTGGCATAACATTGACTTTGTACTAACTATGAGGAGAAGAGATAGCTTGGACAGAGACCCAGCTTATAGAAAAATTTTATATATGTTAAATAAAACCAAACAATAGTGATGGAATGGATTGTTCAACTTATTTGCTAAAGTAGATAAGGAGTTAAAGTATGAAAGAATAAAACCACAAGGAGAAAATATAGATAAATCAAAAGTTTTGGATGGCCATTTGGCAATAAGCATCAAGATCCTAAAAAAGGTTAATAACATTTGTACCAATTATACATCTAGGAATTTTGACTAATAGAAATAAAGGCAAAAATTTATAATAATATTTCTAAATAATGGAACTCCGATCATGTTTTTTTTCTTGATCTGGGTGTTGGTTACACTAGTGTGTTTAATTTGTAAAAATTCATTGAGCCATAATTTTTTTCAGTAAAAAGTTAATTTTTATAATAAAAGCTAATACTTTGAGGAATATACACACATATTGTTTGCTCTCAATTCCGGTAAAAATATATATATATATTTACCCAGTAAATATATATGGAATAAATAAGTAGAATGTTAAATATCTTATGGAAACATAAACTCCAGAATTTTAAAACCAATTATGTATAGGATTTGGGTTTTTTAATTTTTTATTTGTACTTTTCTGTATATTCCAAATTGCGTATAGCATATATTTATTTTTCTGTAATCTGAGACGAAAACAAATACTATTTTTGAAAACCACAGATAATACTAAAAGACAAAACTGATCAAAATATTTGTAACCAATGAAACAAAGAACTAAGATATTTCACCTCACTAAGAAAGACATAAAGAAATAGCTCAATAGAATAAATGAGCAAAGTCCATGAATGGACGGTTCAAAACAGAAAATCATTCAGATTGTCAACATACATAAAGATATGGAAAATGTTGGATTTCACTTCCTGTAATCAGAAATGTGAGGTCAAAGAGTAAGGCCTCTTGCTCATCAAATTGGCAAAGATTTAAAATCAATAATATGGTCTATAGTACAGTCAGATGAATACTTGTGTACATTGCTGGTAAGGTTATAAATTGATATAAGTTTTCAGAAAAGCAGTTTGATAATATGTATTCAAAACCTTAATGTGTTAATTATTTTACTAGGTAATTCAACATTTAGCATCTATTATAAGGAAACAGAATTGCAGAGAGATAATTAAGATAATGATAATAAGCATTTGTCAAACACTTGTCCTAAGTGTTTTACATACATGATTCCATTTAATATCCTGATATATCTTATAGTAATACTATTATTATCTCCATTTCATGGAGGAGTCAACTGAAGCTTAGCAAAGCTTAGGTTGGGTAAAACAAAACTTGTCTAAAGTCACACAGCTACTAAGTGACAGATTCTAACTCAGGTCTAACACTTTTTAGAAGTTCACTCAACCTCACATTATACCCATCTCCAACAGTGTTTTTTACCACTAAAATATAGAAATATTTAAATATACAATAATAGATTAATAATGAAATAAATTATAGTACATCATCACTGAAAATTGTTTTAACATTATTGAATATAGGGAAAATATGCATGGTCCATTTCGAGTTTTAAAAAAATTGGCTATAAAATATAGTCTAGGCTTAATATTAAAGTTTATGACATATTAAAAAAAATGGAAGGAAATATACTTTTAAAAGCTACCATGAGAGACAGATATATTTCTCTCTCTCTCTCTCTCTCTCTCATATATATATATATATATATACACACACACACACACACACACACACATGACTTTAAAAATAAGCAGTCTACAAAACAAATTATAGTATGTGATCCTGATTTCAGGATCTATGACATACTAAAGATAAATATATTAAAAAGTTGCCAGTGGTTATTTCTGGATGGCGGGGTTATAACATACTAGTGTAGATGCTTCACAACTGAGATACTCACAGCATCCTGTAGTCTCTTTATACTTCGTTGTTTCTTTTTTTCATTGAATATTCAATACCTATTTATTGAGTGACTATTAAGTGCCTAAGTACAGTTCTAGATGCTGGGGATTCAGTAATGATTGGGTAAAGTGCTCTGGAAGGGAAGTAGGAAATAAACACTATGTAAATAAAATACTTTCAGATAGAGATTAAGTGCTATGAAGAAAATCAAGCAGTATCGGAAAAGGGATGAATTGAATTGGGGCATCTTTAGCTAAGATGATCAGGAAGAGATATCTCTGAGGAGATAACATTTGTGAAGAAACCAGGAAGTTGGGAGGGAAACAGGAAGTTGGTACCAGAGCATTCTGGGTGGGGAATGGCAAGTGGAAAGGCCCTGAGGTGGAAGTGAGTTTCCCTCCTTCAGGAAAGAAATGGGATGCCCAGTGTGGCTGGAACACAGTGAATGGGGGAAAAGTGACAGGATGCAGATCACTCAGGGCCTTGTAGATCATGGCAAGGAATGTTTTTTTCTAACTGCAGTGGGGAGCCATTGGAGAGTTTTAAGCAGGGACATGATAGACTAGTGTTTATGTGTTTTAAAGATCAGTCTGGTTATCAAATGAGGAACAGGGGCAAGAGTGGAACCAAAGAGACCAACTGTAGACTGTTACAGCCAGCCAAGGAGGACATTAGCTTGGGGCTGAGGCCGTAGCATTTCTGGACACAGTGAGAAGTCACAGAATTCACAGTATATTTTGGTGGAAGCGCTAGCAGGATTTGCTAATGGATCAAATGTGGGAGAAGAGGGAAGCAGAATCAAGAATGACCACTAGGTTTTGCCTTGAGCAACTATAAGAGCAATCCCATTTCTGAGGAAGCATGGAGTTGGATTCAAATATTCTGCATTGAGCATACTAAGTTTAAAATATCTATTGAACATCCAGGTCAAGAGATGGCATCTAAGCAGTTAGACATGTAGACATCTAAGTTTGAATCTCAAAGCAGAAAGGCATATTTGAAGGTACAGGTTTGGGAGCCCTAAAGCCATGAGACTACATGACATCTCATAGGGAAAAGAGTATAAATTGAGAGAAGGGCCCAAGATTGAACACTGGGCATTGTAACATTTAGAAATGGAACCAAGAAGGAAGAGCTTTCAAGAGAGAATTGTAAGGAATAGCCAACGAGGTAGGTGGAAAAGTAGAAAGTGTCACAGAGACTTAGAGAATAGTGTTTCGAGAATGAGGGAATGATGCCCTACTGTGTGAAATGCAGCCAAAGTCGGGTAAGATGAGCACAGAGAAGTGACTGACTGTTGGAGTGGGTGACAATGTAGGCTGTTAATGACTCTGATAAGCACCATTTCAGTGAAGCCAGAAGACGTAAGCCAGATTGGAATGGGCTGAGGAGAGAGATGAGAGTTGACACAGGGAAGACGGGAAGAATTAGTAAGAGTTTCCGCAGAGACCGAATGCAAAGATAGGTGGTACATGGAGGGGGCCACAAGATCAAGGGAGGGTGATTTAGTTTTTAGGCACATTTGGATGTCAGTGGGAATGATTCCGTAGAAAAGAAGATACATATGGTGTGGCAAAGAGAGAGAACAAAGTACAGGACTGAAGTCCTTGGGTGGCAAGAGAAAATGAGATCCAGCACACGAGTTGTAGGGTTGGTCTTAAACAAGAAGGAGGGCAGAATCAACAGGTTCACATGCACATAGGTCGGATTTGGTAGTTATAAGAGGAAGCTTTTCAGACTATAAAAATACTTGCCATGCTATATTATGATTTTATGTCTACCTCTCTATCCCCTACTGGGAAATCCCTTGAGGTGAGGGACCATGACTTCTCCCCTTAAATCCTGAGCTCCTAGCACAAGATCTGGTACATAGAAGGCTCTCATATATTTTCTTTATTTTTTTCTAAATTTTTCCAATTAATAGTCTATAATCACTGTTTTATAATTTGTAAAAGTTAACTTTTAAAAGTAACTGAAGATTAATCACAACCTTAAAAACAATTAAGATTGTCCAAAATGTTAAACTTTGATATAATTTTGTAAGTCATATTTTCAAAATCTTTAATGTCAAAACACAGTTTACATGGAAGAAGTATGACATAAAACGATACACAATGTGGTTTTAGTTTGGAGTTTAAAAAAAAAGGATTCAGGAGGCTGAGGCAAGTGGATCCCATGAGCCCAGGAGTTCGAGACTGCAGTGAGCTATGATCACCCCAGTGCACTCCAGCCTGGGTGGAAGGGTAGGAGGGAGGGAGAAAGGAAGGAAATCAAAAAGCAGACAAAAGATTTTCTACATTTAAAATATTACAAAAAATAAGTAGTGTCTACAGTAAAAGCTGATATATCTATGGATAGTAGGATGAGAGATTAAGTTTTCTTTATTCTTACTATGGTTAATATTTCTCATAATTAGGAAAATATTGAATGGAGTCATAACTCTACTGTTCTAACTTGATTCAAAGCCCTGTGCTTGTACGGTTTATCTTACAGTTCTAGAGGTCCCAGAGATTGCACTGCTGCATTCATTCATTCCTGAGGGCCCTCTCTGTGCCTGTTTCCTGTCTGTGAAATTGGGTGATGACATACCTCATACAGACCGTGTGAGGAATATATGAGTCAGTATCTGTTAAGCGCGTGGAACTAGCAGTGGCTCACAGGAAGCACTGAGGATGTCTAAGCTGCTTTTATTGTTTATTGAGCATCTTCTATGTGAAGAAGGTTGGGCCAAGCCTCGTAAAGCCGTAGAGGAGGAAGAAGAAATGACTTAAAGAGGGGCTAGGGAATGAGGGTGAGACAATAAGTGGTTTGCTGCCAGAATTCCCTTGTAGTATTCCAACAGAAATCACACCAGAAACACCACAAAAATCTACCAGTGGTTAGCTTGCAAATGCCTTTGGTTCCAGGCACATCACAGAGTACTTCTCTGGCTCTGCCTCACTCACGGAGGGGAGGTGTATTGTTGGTAGTTAAGGAGCTACTGTATCTGGCTCCCATCACACTGTGCTGTCCTTCATAGAAAATGAGGATGCTGGCTTCATGCCAAAAAGACATGTGTTTTCTCAGTTGTGCTGATAAGTCTTCTGTTACTCGTCGTCCTCCAACCTCACATTCTGAGGGATGGCTCGTGGAACTTACTGGTGGTGTCGCAGCATGGAGCAGAGCCTTGCTGTGTGGGGAGTCACTTAGCGAAACAGAGCATCCCGTCCCTGGACACAGCCCCAGGGCAGCAGGCTCAGGCCTCCCTGTGTGAAATGGAGAGAGGGAGACAGCCCTGGAGAAACTCTTCTCAAGTCAGTGAAAAAGCATTGACTGATTGTTCATCAACACTGTGATTTCAGTCTTCTTATTATCTCTAGTTTGCGTATGTGGGAAATTGAAGTGAGCTGATTTTTGTCCAAAGCTACTTGGGTAGGCAATGGTAAAGCAGAGGCTGAAACATGGCTTTCCTTTATCAAATATTGTTGCACAAAATCTTCCTAGCTGTATCACAGAACCCGGCTGTTTCTCTTTAGCAACATAACGGAAGTAAACAGCACCTTGGTGCCATCACACAAGGATGCAGTAGAGCAGAGCCCAGTAACTGGGCAGGGCTTTCTCTAATGTGTTATTTGAAAGCCTTGTTTCTCACTATGTCTTACAAACCTAAACACTGTCATTGCTCAAGCAACCTAAAATCTGTTTTGGAAATGTTGGGAGATAGTGCAATGGATAGACAGATAGACCGTGGACTGACAGACACGGGCTTACAAGTTCCTGTTGTTGAATAGTTAAAAATATTATTTTAGCAGCCTCTGCTTTTCAGATAAAAAGAGCTACTTTGCTATAAATTTACGTATGCTTGCTCCATTCTGAACACTAGGTAGGCATTGAAGAGAAGAGATGAAATATATCCTCTGTCCTCAAGGAGACCATATGCTGGATGGAGACAGAAAAGTGAAAGTACACCCACAAGGGTAGAGACATTAGAGTCCAAAGGTCGGATGGGTCACCCAGACTCAGGGAGAGGTGGCAAGGTGGAGAGCGCTGGAGAAATGACTTCCCTAGGAAGTAACATTTGGCATGAAAGAGAGCATGGCACCTGGGAACAGAGCACAGCACACACGGAACACCGTGAGATGAGAAGGTGGAAGCAGAAGCCAGATCATGAAAGGTTTTGTACACTCTGCTAAGAAGTTGGATTTTATATTGAATGACAAGGAATCACTAAATAATTTTTTGCATTACTATGGAGATGAATTGTATTGTAAAATCAAAGATGTCAATAATAGTCTAGATGAGAAATCAGTAGTTTTTGTTTGTGGGAACAGAACAGGGGCATATGTGAAAGCCATTGGGAACGTAATCTGGGTAGGATTTGGAGATATGTTCGGTATAAGGAGTAGTGAGCAAGAATCTTAGTTTCTGTCTTGAGCAATAAAGAGATAGAAAACCCAGAAGAACAATCTGGCTTTGGAAGGAAGATGCTGAATTCAGATTTGAGATGTTGAATTTGAAGTGTGCGCTGGACATGCAAGTTGTATGCAGAGGACCGAAGCTCAGAAGAGAGAATTGAGCAGGAAGCCATCACCCATGAAATCAGTCAAGATTTCCCAGGAAGAATATACCCAGGGAAAGAGAAAAGTTAATTTGGAAACACAGAATCTAAATATAAATTGAAAATTCCTAATTTAGAAAATTAAATGACTTATGAAAAGAAAAAATTGGTCATTTTCAGCAGCAGTTACTCTAACAGACTTAGTTAACCTGCTCATGAAACCGTCTTCCTAGTTTTGCCATAGTCTGTTAGATGAAGCAACTAGGAAGTGTGGTCCGAGGGAAGAGCAAATGCTTCAGAGATGGAGAGACCTGGGTTCAGTCCTCACTTCCTACTAACGTGTGACCTTCACTCTGTCAACCCTAATGCTTTAGAGAGGACTACAGGCATGTCATGGAGTTAGGAGACAACAGAATCCAAAGCGTCCAGCCCAGTGCCTGCCACGTGGGGGTGCCTCAGTGAAGGGAGTGTCTTCCCTTCTTGTTGAATGGAAATGCCACTCCAGCTTTCACAGAGTCGGCTGGGTTGCTTCAGTTTATTTAAAAATTCTGTGAAATTGACCTGCCGATGTCACCTATGACAGGCTTTTAGTTTAGATCTTTGATTTTGACAGGTGCTTGCTAATCTTCGATCTGGGAGAGAGTCACTACTTTGTAAAGCCAGATTTTACTCAGTTCCCTTCATGGGAAGTTTGCTTAGTGGAGAAAGGAATTCAAGGTGCTCTTATTATTTTATTTTATTTTATTTTTTTTAGATTGAATAGTGCAAGAGAAGGCCTGTAGGCCTGTAACTTCAACTTCCCCAAAATGTGTTTAAGCTGCGGTCCCTGGAGGCTTCTCCCGTTTCAGTGCAGCTACAATAGAGCCTCTATCTGGGCTCAGCTCAGTATTCTAACAGCATTTCTGAGGGAAGGCTTTCTAAATCCTGGATTCTTCTCACTGCTAATTGTGTGCTACCCTTTTGTAAGTCAGGTGGAGGGTTGGGCATGGGGAGAGGATGTTGCTTTTGATCAACATTATTTTGTAACTCTTTTGCCTCTTCAGAAATAATTGGCTAAGATTATCTTCTGGTATTGGCATTTTGTCAGAAAGTTAAAGGGAACTCCTATGTCCAAGATACCATCCTTTTCAATTAGTGGGAATCGTTCGTTTTACACACATACTAATGCAATCCTACTGAACTTGGAGGTGTTTGATAGATGTTTCTATCAAGCAAAAAAAAAAATAAATAAATAAGCAGCTTGGAAAACTAACACCAAGTGTTTCACATGTATGTAATAAGAACAGGTAGAGTTTTGATGAAATAAGAATGTTTTTCCTTTTTAATGTAGTAACTAAAACATTTACGTAAAAACATAAGGAAAATGATTTAAATTTTAAATGGTAAATGAATAATTGATACTTACAATCATATACTATTCAGATGATGTTAGGCAGAAGTCATCCTTTTAATTGGCCAAGGCTTCATGGAAACTGACAAGAGGAGCTTTTCCAAAATCCAAGGGACAGTGTAAAACTTTCTTTACATTGAGGCAAGAAACAAATGAATTCTGTAAAACTCTTTTTAGAGATAGCAGTAAACAAGATGGAGATACTTCTGTTCTTCAGGAGCTTACAGTGTGGTCGGGCTGGGGCCGGCGTGCAGATGAGCAAAGGGACAGGGCCGCAGGAGCTCTCAGACCGACGAGGGTAACACAGAAACCACCACTGAAGGACCAAGAGACCCCAGCAGAGCTGAATGGGTGGGCTTTAGAAAAGAGCGTTCTAAGCAGAAGGCATGTAACGAACAAGGCTGAGAGACTTGAGTGGTTAAAAATATTTAGTTAAGGAAAATACACATAATACAGCCTAAGGAGATAAATGAATGCCATAAATCTGTCCAAGTCTGTTCATTCCAGTGGTTGTTCACTTAAGCATTTATGCAGCAACGACCATGTACCAAGCATGATTTTTGATGCTTAAGAAAGAATTGTTAAGTCTCAAACTCCTGACCTCAAGTAATCTTCCTACCTCAGTTCTTGACCAGCCTGAGCAAGAGCAAGACTCTATCTCTACAAAAAAAGACAGAAAGAAAAAGAAAAAATTAGCCAGGCATGGTAGCACCCTCCTATAGTCCTACCTACTCAGGAGGCTGAGGCAGGAGGATGACTCAAGCCTCCGGAGTTTGAGGTCACAGTGAGCTATGGTGACGCCAGTGCACTTTAGCCCTGGCAACAGAAAAAGACTCTGCCTCAAAAAAAAAAAAGAAAAAAGAAAAAAAGATTGTGAGAAGAATTGGCATAATTGCTGCCATGAAGTTAACAGTCTGAAAATATTGGAAACTATCCATCAGCCATTGCTCAGCTAAAGGAAATATGAAACATGCATGAAATGGTATATTATATAGCAACTTAAAAGATAAGTGATTAATTGATAGAAGAAAGGTCTTTATTGCATATCGTTGAGTGGAGGGGGAAAGTAGCTACAAAATGTGTGTCTGGCTTTACCGGCTTGTTTGTGTGTGTGCCCCGCTGGAATGTGAGCTCTGTGAAGAGCCTGAGGACCTTTGCATAAATGAGCGAGTGACTAGTAGTGCAGGAAGAACCAAAAGGATGTTCACAGTGGTTCCTTCTGAGGGATGGCATTGGGGTTGTTTCTTTTACATGAATTTTCTACATGAGTACATGTCATTTTATAATTAGACATAATGAATTTTTCACAAAACTACTAACACTTTGACACTTCAGTGACAGAGTTCACTAACATTACCAATTAACTTCTGAGTGAGTCATCAATTCTTTCATGACCAAATTCTGCCAGTCAGGTAATCTGGAAGATTTCAGTTCATGACATCTATGTGCTTGGTCTGGCGTTAGAAAATATGTAGGAAGAAAGAAATACATAAAAGGTGGTCTCTTCCTTCAAAGAGTTTATTACCTGGTGGAGCACGCAGAAGTTACCTGTGTAAGTGGTCAGTCGCTTGTCAAATGCAGAGATGTAGGGAGGATTGGGAAGAACGTGTAACACACAGGGCACAGTGCCTAACGCCCAGCAATAAAAGCTTAACTGAGGAGCATTGCCTTAAAGGGAGAGAAAGAAAAGGCATTCCAGGAAGCAGTAGTCACAACTAATGTCTGGAGAAAGGACGGAGTGGGGGCCAGGCTGGTGGAGACCTGGAACAGGCTCTTCAGGATGGGATGTGAGGAGCAGGCAGCACTGGTAAAGTTAGGGTTCGTTATAGAGGCTCTTGAGTGCTCAACTGCATTGAAATATGTTGTTTCCAATTTAATTTTTCTAATACGTGTATTGAGGGAGACAGAAACAGAGGTGGAACGCACTCCCTGCCTCCCCGCCCTAAGAAGCTTATACTCCACATTGGAGATTACATTCCCCGGAAGAGCAAAACCTGCTTTCAAAAACCGTATCCGAAAGTGCTGCACAGGGTGAAGCAGAAGGAGGAGGGCTTTGCAAGAATTCTAGTACCTTCCCTGAGAGTAAATCATCTCACTGTGACAATCACTGCACCCCCTCCAGCCCCTCCCAATGTTTATAAAGCCAGTGGGCAAGGTCTGCATCTCATTTATTTTTGTGTGCTTAGTGCCTGGAATATAAATAGGTGTTCAGTCATAATAAGTTGAATTCATGACAAAATGAATGAAAGAATACAGAACACGTGGCCTAATATTTTCTAGTGATATTGCCACAGTTTAATATATAACATATATAAATATTCATGCTCTTTTAATGTGTAATATAGCATTTTCCTGAATAACATATAAACAACCAAGGCATGATTATTTATGGCTCTAAATATATAATTCGTGAGAAGAGGGGGTGGTTTTATAGGGAGTGAGAATATAAGTGTAGACAAAATTTTAGTTTTCCTTTCAGGCAGCCAACTCTATTTCCTCTATTAACACCCAATGATTTAGGCAGGACTCTTCATGCTGGGAGAAATTTATCTGATAGGACAGTTCACATCAAGGTAATAGAGCTTAAATAATTTACCCTTACCTGAAGTCTTTGTCTTATAAAAGAAGATTCAGAAGGGACAATTTTGCATGGTGGAATTTCAGACCCACTGATACTTGGAAGAGAAGAGGGAACTTTGTGAGTAAGAAAGTACCCCTCCGAGGCCCTGCCCTCCCCTCCAGGGACTGACAGGGAGGGAGGTGATGATGGAACCCTTCCTGCAGCTCACAGGGAACCTTTTTAAAAAAGTGCCTATGTCCGGTTCTGCATATTTTTCTTTCTGGAGTCAGTAATAATTGCAGAGCAGAGAAAATCGGCTTGGAAAATTTTTATTAACTTATTAACAAAGGATATTATTGAGCCTGATTTATTCTGAGCTATACATTCTTTTACACAAAAATGTGTATTTCTTACTATTATAAAATTATCTGGTTTTGTAAGTTAACTAAAGTTGATAAATTAGTCTCAAACTTTCAAACCTTCAACCCCCACCCCTTGCAAAAAATAGAGGCATTTAAAAAGGTTAATTACATGAAAATATTTCTTTAAAATTGTATTGACATAGAGTTTGCAGTTAAATAAAGATGAATTTATAGACATGGAATGGTGATAAACAGGAACTTATACAAAGAGTGAAAAATAGCTCCTGAAAAAAAAAAAAGACTTTCTTAAAATAGGACCTATTTAATATTACAGCATATAGTACATTGTTTATATATGAGCAAAATAGAAATATTTCTGTATAAATTGCAGCTCCTAGTTAAATGCTCGGTAAATAAATTGGTATGTGATTCATTTTCTTCAAATGGCAATGAGGGTTAAAAGAAAGTGGTTGCAGAAAGGGATAAAAGGTCTCCCGGCTTGGGTATTTTTCCATGCTTCTGGCAGCAAGTTTGCAATAAAAAGAATGATTTTTATGAGATTGTGACTATTCACAGCAAGCCTAGAGTTGGTGTCACTATGAAAAATTCTTCTTTAGTAGATTCTCTCAGCAGGAATAATAGATCTAAAAGAAAGGAAACGGGAGTTACAAAGAACACTGACTGTTGCCAGTGACAAATTATGTTTGCAAAAATGATGAGCAAGGCCGTTGAAAATTGAGAAATCAGTTCTGCAGTAAATCAAAGGGTTACTTTTAAAAGTAGTTCTGAGTTGACATTCAAAAAAATGATATTTATATTAGATGTGTGCTGAGTTTTAGTTAATGTTCTGAATAATAATTATTTTGTACATTCATCAAGCCTTTAGTCTTTTATCTTCATACTTGAAGTTACATGATACAATTTAAAATATGTGTAATAGTTTAATGACAAAATTGTATGATATAATTTAACATATTATCAAACACTAGTGCATTGCCCTATGTTGCATCTGAAGGTTTGCAACATTTTCACTGGTTCCTACACAAATTTATAAAATGCCATATTCTCTTATATTAACTGTGCCATAAATGAAGCTATGTATTTGGGCACCAGCTTCTGTGTACAATGTCAGTGGTAGGAACACAGAATGCACTAAAATACCTTGTACTACTGTACAAAATATAACTTAATAAAGGATCTAATACTAAATATTAAATAATCATTGTATACTTTTTCAACAGTAAAATTACAAGTGTTGATACCATTAGATCAAATATAATATATGCCATAATTATCAATTAAATTAATCCATTACTTTGAGAGACACAGTGTTGAACAATTTTAAGTAAGCCCATTTTGTTTTAAAAGTTTATTTTCAATTCTTTCTGGCTGTCATTAAGGGATACTTTCTTTTCCTCACCCTAAGTTCGAGAGTATGAATAAAGACAAATATATTTAATATGATCACGTGGTAAAGAAAGGTACTCATGGTGAGAAAGAAGGAACTCCAAGCAGAGTGGAGCTGACATATTTATTAACACTGTACTTCCTAAAAAGGACCTATCTTCATGTGATTCCTCTGAGACTCTGTGAGCCACGTGCTAAAGTAATGTTATCATGATGTCTTATGTTTTAATTAGCACATTTTAAAAGGAATTAATGTTATATTAATAAGAAAATACTAAAACTCTGAAAAACATGTTTCCATGCTTTGTTAAGTTTAGGAGTCCTGGAAACTTTTACTTAGTGATCTTAAATGTTTACCATAATTTTGTATATACTCCAGTACATAGCTTAAGCACTTCAATTTATCTTTTGCCTTAACATACCATGTGTAGGCACTTTCAATAAGGACTATTCCCTAAATATTTTGTGAATATTAATATAAATAGAATCAGATCAAAATAGGTAATATCTTACCTTTGTTGAAACTGCTGTAATTCAAATCTTGGGTTCCTAATACAGGTACTTAGGTCTCCTAGCTAATGTAAACATAACTCTGGGAAAATCTCTCTCACTTAGATAATCTCTAAAGGATATTATAACATTAAATATATTAAAACACCGTTTTTGTTTGTAAAAGCAGTGTGCGTCTCCACAAATTGCATCTTATTACCAGCTCTCAAAAATAGATGTTGAAATTCCTCTCTTCAGTTTCTGAGATTTGAAATTCTGTTTTTCTTTTCTCATTGACTTATATAGTTGTGTCATCTTATTCCTATCAAAACAGATACAGATATTTAAATATTGACTTAAAATATGTGTTGGTGCCGATGGAATGCTGAGTTAGATAGGTTAGGATGGGAATTTAAAGATACATTATTTATCCAGGTGTGTCTTCATTCCTTAACTTGCACTTCCCCAAATTGTCACACAGAAGGGGGCCAGTTTCAAAACTCTTTTTGTTCTCCGTCACCTGTGCCTTACCCAAAGGTAACGTGCACCCTGGTCTACAAGGAAGCATTGTGGTGGGAAAGCAAGGGAAATAGGTTGTCACCAAGTGCACCCCAAACAGAGATGACACTTCCTGCCAGTGAGGGCCAGTGTGGAGAAGCTGCAAGTGCACGCCTTCCCTGTCCCCATGGATCGAGCCTCAGGCTCGCAGGGAGCCCGTGGTGCTGGGCAGCGGGTGCCCAGCGGCGCTTAAGCTCCCCATTACATCCTGAAAGTGCAGTGATGGCGTGGACATGCTTTTAGAAAGCACGTCGGAATCACGTTATTCCACATCAGTGAGTATGTACACAGTGCATCGATTGGGCAGTCTCCTTTTTACTGAAAGAAATATAAAAACCTAGTTTCTGCAAATTTATTAACTCGTGGTCACAGTTTCTTAACCACAGAGGCTGGACTGGACATGCCAAATCTAATCGTCCATTAATTAGAAGCAGAGTTCTTCCCATCTTTCTCATCAATTGGCTTGTTCCTTGGCTGCTCCTCCCCCTCCTTCGAACTTCTGAATCAGAGAGAAGCTCTAGGGATGCCCCATTTTACCTTATTTTTCCAGAGAAGTTATCAAATATTTAGGGAATCCAGAGTTGTTTCCACAAACCACCACAGAAATCCTTAAAACCTCTGTCACTCAAACACTGGTCACCCAGTAAGGCCATCTGTACAACTTAGATTTTCTGTGAAAAAGAGGTGGTTGGGTAGGTCGACAGAGGGATGTGCCGTGTTTTTTTTAAGTATTGTTGATCACTTTGCCAAAATTAAGCTTTCAGACAATTTGTATGTTTGTCTCTAAAGTAGTAGAACTTCCCCTGTACTATATGTAAACATTTCCAGATTTGGAAATAAGAGGAATACTTCTTTTTAGTGACTTGTTGACATCACAGGTACCAAGCACATATCTATGTTGTTCAGCGGGGACGCCAGAGCTGTGGATGTAATTGCCTAATAACAGAGAAGAGGGGACAAAAAACCCAGGGATCATTTCCCCTGCCTTGGCCAACTCCAGCTGGTCTCAATAGGCAACTGATGCAAAGACACAATGAAAAGAGCTGGTTCTCTTGTGACTCTTTTTTTCCTTCCATTTTTACTTTGTAAAGGAAAGTATTGAAACAATTAGTTGGCAGTGTGGTGTTAGTTTTCTCATGGTAAATTTGGAACGTGGAGCAAATATAGCCTCCATCAGCAGAATTTAGGCTTGTGTAACTGAACTTCTCCAAAGACACGTTGTAACTTTTTCATATTGTTCCCTTTCATAACGTACAAACTGCCTCAGAGTTTTCTGAGAGTCTCTGTTTATTCAAAGCCTTCAGGTTCTCTCTGTGTTTCTAGTTTCGTGTTCAGAGTTATAGAGCATCAGTGTCCTGGCTGCTACGTCACTCTGCTTGGCACAGATAATAAGACTCGTTGTAACTGTCCTAATTCTTTCTATTTTCCTAAACTAACTTGAATTGTATGGTGTATTTTTACATAATTATGGTACAAGTGAAAGGCTTGGGGGGAAAGTACAACCACTACAGTATCAAAGCAGAATAAATATTTGCAGAAAAATTCTGCCATAACTTAATATTTTGCATATGAGCCCCTGTGCAAAATGTGAGTTATTCCCGGGGCTTGGTCCAAAAGAACATGTCTGTGGCCCAGCCCTCGAAGGCCAGAGAGGATGATGGATCAGAAAAGGGTCAGCTTGAGTCACAATGCCAAGAATAATGACAGAAGGGACCAAAGAGGCAGAATAACAGCGCACCCAGAGTTCTGAAAGCGAGTGCGCGCTCTCCGGGTGGCTGTGGGAGCGGGCCCCACGTGGCCCTCCGCCTGCTCCCTGCAGCAGAGCTGGTCCTCAGCTGCTTGGCATGCTGGCACATTTCCCCGACCATCCATGGAGCATTTTGCAATCCAGCTCCACCGGCGCTTAGATGTCGGTGAGCTGGGGCCCAGCAGTAACTGAAGCTTGCTAATTTTATTTATTTTACTCCTCTGTGAAGCACAGGCCATGTCGCATAAAGGGAAGCCAGGCGAGCATAAACTTTGGTCGTTTGGTTTGCGGTATTTGCAGGAGCCTGTCACGTTGGAGCAGAGGGTCACAGGCTGGTACCTGTGGGCTCCACACCGCACCTGTACCCGTTGCCATCTGCCCTCATCCAGCTCCCCCTGCGTGACTGTGGCCAAATCCAAGTTCCTGGCCCCCAAACCTCCTACTCAGGACACACGTGTCAATGTACTCTCTCTGCCTACTGGTGCACTCTGTGCCCTCCAGCGCTGGCAAAGACCCCGTTACCACAACAGCGCCCCTTCCAGGCGCACTTCCCTCTGAAGTACAGATCGTGTAAAGGCCTGGGGTGTGAGGGGGTGGGGCTCGTACTGAAGGACAGAGGACCCACGTCCACGTGCCGGGCAAGGAGAGGGCGCCGAGATCACAGACACGGGTCAGAGGGAGGCAGACAAAGGGGAGGTTGTTTCGAAGCTGGAGTCCCTTAAGCTCAAAACAACTGAGAGGCCCCAAAGGAGCTCGGTCATAGCCAGCGTCGAGAGTGAACAGTTGTCTATACTGTGTGAAATTGAGGAGCCTGGGAAGAAACAGCGAATCGAGGATCAAAGACATAGTGTCTTGGCATTTATCTTACATTATTGAACTTTTCTGAGTATCCATTTTTCATATGTGTAAAATGGATTATAACATTAAAGACTATTTTCACCATAAATTCAGCCCAACAGTAGGAGTCTGTGTAAGTGAGAGAGACCAAGTGCCTCCCTCTGCAAAAACTGCACAAGAAGTCTAAGAAATGCCCTTTACTGAAGTAGGTAGCCATTGCTTTGGGGAAGGATAGCAACTCTACAGGAGCGCAAAGTGCCAACCTGTGATGCTTTAGTAATCAAGTCTCAAGGGGTGGTTTGTCCCTGGTGCCTTAGGACTTCTGAAAAGGGAGATCAGCCTCAGAATGGGAACAGTGGGCCGGAGGCTTTGTGATCTGTAAGCTTGGTAATTAATTGTAAAATTTTCCTAGTGAAGGATAATCGCAACTTTGCCTCACACTGGCCTCAGTTCTTCCGTGGAGTGCTGTGTGGATGTACCTGTGAAAACTGGTTAAATTAAAATGTTGATCGTAGATTCCTCTACTATTGACTTGTTACAGTTTGCATATTGATTCAAAAATGGTGCTGATTTTGACATCCCTTTGAAAAGCCAGTAATAAAAAATGACTCTTTTTCTACATCTTGATCCTTTTCCAGCTCCCATAGCAAATTCCTATGTCTGTGATTTGGGAGTAAAAGAAACAGTGTCTTAAAGAGGCTTCCCTCTCGCCTTTCTGAGCTCTCAGTTCCTTTGCATCTCTAAGTTTTGACTGTTTCCTAGAGATAACAAGGGCTCGCCCACTTTCCCCCACTCCACCCCATGGCCATGTGAAGGTAGAAGCCCAGCAGGGCCAGTCTGGGACCACAGAGATGTTTTACCTGTCACCACAGCTCAGTGATTGTGAACCATGTCTCCCAGGCTGCCGTTATCTGTTCATGGCGTGCTTAGATCCAGAAGCCACAAGGACAAGCGGTGGACCATGCCGTCCCTCCCCGATCTAGCAAAATACAACCTCAGTGCTTCAGACCTGTGCAGCCCTCTTGGGCTAAATAGAATTCAGCCATTCAGCAGAAGGATGTTCAGTTGGGTCCCAGGGAGGTTCTGCAGCATTTTCCACAATTGTAATTAATTTATTACATGTGTGGTTAATGAATTAACTTCTTTCTTCCTGCTTAATCATGTAAGTACCTTGAGGGCAGGGACTGATCACTTTGTCCCTTGCTCCCTCAGCACAGTCTGCTCCATGCTGTGACCTGCAAGCCCCCAGGGAACTCCTCCCCTGGCTCTCTGATCCTGCCTCTTCACACCAGAATTCTCCTGCCTCAGGACCTTTGAACTTGCTCTCCTTTGCCTGGAAGGCTCTTTCCCCAGACAGCCATTTGGCATTGCGTATTTTTTTCCTTTTGCTGTATTTTTTTCTCCTTATAAATTATCATTATCTAACATAGTGTACATTTTGCATCTTTTCTCCTTTGTGTGTCTCCCCCACTAGAATGTCAGTTCCAAGGCAGTAAGGATTTTTGTCCCCTGTGTTAAATGCTATGTCTTTAGCATCTAGAACAGTACATAGAACACAGTAGCCTCTTAATAAATAATCCAACACAGGTAGGAATGACCAACTGACCGCCTTTCTGAGCTAAGGCACCCATTAGTCAGCTCAGATGGGTGTGAGTGCAAAATCTAACTCCTGTCCTTGGAACCACTACCTGTGCCCCCAGTGAGGTCCTAGGAAAACACAATAGGGGTCCCTTAGGCATCTCCAGCCCTGCCACTGCACAGTAATGCATAAATTGCTGGTGGCCCCTAGAAATGTGAATGCTGTCCCAAGACGCGATTCAGTTAAGATTTCACCACCTTAAAATTCTTATACCTTTTGGAAGTTTATTTCAAAAGTACATTTGCAGCATATTTAGTCTGTTTTCGGGATACTTACTTTCCCAGGGAATTGCCTATGTTCTGCACTCTGTGTATTGAGCACCAAATTAGCGTTTTTAGGAATATATTTTGGCACTGGGAAATACATTAAAAGCTTCCGTTTTTTGTCTTTTGTGTCCGTGACTTCTTCCAGTGGGGCTTTAAACTTTGTTGCTGGTGGTGTTTCAGTGGAGCCAAAGGCCCTCCCCAGCCCCAGTGATCTCATTGTCCAGGTTTAAAACAAATCTGGAAGTTAAAAAACAACAAAGTCCAGAAGGCAAAAATGAGAACCTAAAGTTTGGCTCGTAAGAAGACAGAGAAAAAGGTAGATGCCTTCTGAAAAATGGGAAAAGGAAAGTTCATCCCATGGAAGAGACTGAGTTTTAGGATATCTGAAGGAAGGTAACTGCGATTTCTAATTTGAGAGCCGGTGCACTTAGCACAAGTGAACACATTACCCGGCTCTCACGTGAGGTATTGCAGTATCTTAACAGTTTCCATTCTTTTAACAATCAAAGTTTTTAATAGGTAAGCATTAAGGTAGTAATATTACAGTTCTCATTAAAATTTCTTAAAAAGCATACTTCCCAAGGCGTTTATACCATCATTTGTAAGCTCGCACAAAGATGAATCCTCAATATGTATTTTACATATTTGAAGTTTGTTCAACCTCGTATTTTTCTATTGTTCATTAACTTAAATGAGCAACGGTCCTAGAAACACGTTTTACATAGATATTTTAACGCTTTTTTATTCCTAAATGCGCTAATGAGGCTCTTTAAAAATGCCCTTGATTTTCGAATCTCTTTTCATTAAAATCATTCTGCAGAAATTCTCCTGATAAAGAATGAGGATTTCCCTGTTGCCACCACACCAGACTAGCTTTAATCAAGTCACTGTGAAGTGAGTTTGCTATCTGCAGGTAAAGCTTGAAGGTGTTGACACTTAATTAGAGCTCACCAAGAGATTGACCGATACTTCAAATGAGGAGCTGGGCACAAAAAGTTTTAAATGAAGCTAGCAGGAGAAAACAAATACAGGATGTGGAAGAATAATAGGGACAATGGAGTCATTAACAGTCTTTAGAAGATAACTGACTTCTCTGTTAGTAATGGAGATTTACAACGAAATTAGCTTAAGAAAGGCATCTTAACACCCTGCTTTTCTAAAGAATTCTTCCCACCCTCAGAGGTAACTAGGGAATTCTAGGTCAGCTTTGATTCCTTGAATTAAATTCTTTTTAACATATCTTTTCTTCTAGGAGTCCCTGAACTTCCTCCTCCTTTCTGTTCATTCTCCCAAGAGAGAAAATTTCTCCATCGTGGCACTATGACTTTTTTTGGAGGGGATGTGGGGGGACACTAACCACACATTTTCAAAAAGTAGTTTACCAGCAACATAGAAATTGCATTTCTGGCTAGATAAATATCAGAAATTTCTGCTCATGGTTTAGAAACTCTTTAGACCTCGAATAAAGTATTCTTTTGAAAACACAACTATCGTTCATCTTCTAAAATAAGATTAAATTAATAACTCTGAGAAGTTCCCAACCATGTTTTCTAAGAATGACCTGCTTTTAAAATGTTAAATTCACAGTCAGCATGTGAGGGCTGCTAGCCTTGCTTTTCCTTTTTTCTTATCTGAGGTTACGGACCTCAGGAGAGCAGGGGAGGGTTACAAGGTCAAAGTCTTTTCCTCCTTGGAACTTGCTGCTTGCTGGGAGAGGGCTGCCTGGAAAATGGATGCTTTAGAGAAGAGGTCGGGGGTCACAATTTTAATTCTGTTAAGGAACAGCTGGTTTGAGTTTCTTTCCACTTCTATCTCCTGCTCCCTTCCTCACAAATCCATGGAGAGAGAAGAATTTGTTCAGAAGGAACCAGCAACATAAAAATATACCATCAGTTACTGTAGTGCTTTCCTTACGTCATCTCTGTTACAAAGTCGAATGCTAAGTGCTATAGAGATGGGCTAGATTTTATAAAATTTACTGTATCTGAAACATGACCAGAGCTGTAGCCAGAAGAACCTTTTAAAATACAGGATGTGTGCCTGGAATTTCTTTTAATAATATTTTTTAACTAAAACTTTAATGGAAATAAGTACAATAAAGGCCTCTGGGGTATTTGGAGCCCGACTGCAAAGAGAAGAACATGGCTGAAATATGAAAGCCAAGTGTGCGTTCTTGTTCCTGGACTAGAGACCTTGTCCATCTCCAAATGAGTGTGTCTTCATTCATTCAGCAAGTGTTTACTGAGTGCCCACTCTCTCCACAGCTACGCTAGGGGCTGGGAGACAGTGGTGAGGTGTGTGGGCGCTCTGGAGACAACAGGTGCATGCACGTTAATTCAGTCCAATACAGCTGCAGCCACGAGTATGGCCTGCTGTCCTGAATAGTTTACACACTGTTTGGGATTTAGAAAGCAGGTCTGTTCAAAATGACATAATGCTATAATCCACTCATAAGTCCAGTACGTAAGATGAATACGTAATAATAGTAAAACAGTGAAAAATAACACGAAGAAAAGTAAAACACACACACACAAAAACTCAAACAGTAAAAAACACCACATGACTTGATTATTTTTATTTAGGATTTGAAGTCTCCCATTTTTTTTTTCTTTTTATCCTGTGCACGTACACACACACACACACACACACACACACAGAATAAAACTTACATCTCTCAATAAAAGGCAAACCAGTAACAGATTTTTCGTCTGGGCTCTTCAGCACACTGGCCTCAGGCTGTGTTGGTGTGTGGCTCAACAGCAATCAGAGGTCATAATTTCATTGGCAGTTAGCATCAGGTTTAATTTTTCTAGCATGTTACATTTACCAAAATGTCTGGTTTCAGTTATGCTTAGGCACTGACTGAATCAGCTTCGAGCAGCATGATGTCTTAGGGTACCTGAGGTTTATGGAACACATATGCTAATTGTTTTCAATCACTTTCCTTTCTAAACACAAAAATGTGTTTTCTGAAGCTGAATCACAGTAGTCCTTAATGACATAGCTTCTTTCTTACAGGAGGACCCCTAAGTAGGTAAAAATGTCAATTTAACAAGACTGCCACCTACTGATTGACGTAGTTGAAAAAAACACTCCAATTAAGGAGTTTTTAAAAATAGGTATGTGTGGTTTTTCAAAAAAATGGAGATGCTTTTAAAAAAAATTGACGTGTATCATTTTAATTGCATTTTAGGAATGTGACCAAGTTCATATAGACGATGTTTCTTCAGATGATAACGGACAAGACCTAAGGTGGGCACACTGAAATGCGAAGTCCTTGTTTCCCTTTTATAGTTTAATTGCTCCCCTAATTAAGATGAACTTTCTGTTCGGTTAACTTTGGGCTTTTCTTGCATCTAAATAGCACATATAACTTTGGAACAGATGGCTTTCCTGCTGCAGCAACCAGTGCTAATTTATGCTTGGCAACTGGTGTCCGGGGCGGCGTGGACTGGATGAGAAAGTTGGCCTTCCGCTACAGACGGGTAAAAGAGATCTACAACACCTACAAAAATAATGTCGGAGGCAAGTGACTCCCACCAGTATTTCAGTGGGTTAGTTAAGACAGTCTAGATAAAATTCTAGAAGTACCGTACACGTCTGTGTCACACCGTGGGGATATAATAGCTTTTTCAGGACAGTTTCATCTAACTGGCCATTATTCTCGTGTGATTTAGTGACAGAAATATTAGACTAGATCCAGCTGCCCTGGCTAGTCTAGTCTACGCCTGGCTCCATTACCTAGTGTTGTAACCTGGGGCAAGTTTCTTGACATTTCTGACATTTCAGTTGTCCTTCCAGTAAAGTAAAATTAGCAACCCTTGCCCAAATCACAGATGGGTTGTTAAGCTCCTTCTACCTGGTAGATGCGTCTATTAGTTTGGATCTTTCCATTGTGATTCAAAATGGCTTTAGGCCCAGTGCGGTGGCTCAGGCCTATAATCCTAGTGCTCTGGGAGGCCAAGGAAGGCGGATTGTTTGAGCTCAGGAGTTCAAAACCAGCCTGAGCAAGAGCAAGACCCCGTCTCTACTAAAAATAGAAAGAAATTAATTGGACAACTAAAAATATATAGAAAAAATTAGCCAGGCATGGTGGCGCATGCCTGTAGTCCCAGCTACTCGGGAGGCTGAGGCAGGAGGATAGCTTGAGCCCAGAAATTTGAG
>CAUYSK010047711.1:0-31028 GCA_963575035.1 Avahi laniger | reverse complement strand
CTACTAAAAAATAGAAAGAAATGATCTGGACAACTAAAAATATATATATAGAGAAAAAATTAGCCGGGCATGGTGGCACATGCCTGTAGTCCCAGCTACTCGGGAGGCTGAGGCAGAAGGATTGCTTGAGCCCAGGAGTTTGAAGTTGCTGTAAGCTAGGCTGATGCCACAGCACTCACTCTAGTCTGGGCAACAAAGCAAGACTCTGTCTCAAAAAAAAAAAAAAAAAAAAAAAAAAATTAAGCAATACTTTTTAAAGCTAATAAATAGTGCTTTTTAATTTGATCTCTCAATTTAAAAAAGTATCCAATTGAATGGCTTTGTTATTTAAATTAAGAAAAATGATTGCCCATAAAAAAGGAAAAACATCATTAGTACCCAAAACATTGGCTCATTTTTTTCACCAAATTATTCCTATCAAGGTAATAGGCAAAGGGAAATTTGGATTACTAAAGTGAGGGCTTTAAAAAGCAAGCAGTGGAAAATGGGAAGAAAAGAAATTCTGACTGTCAATATTTGATAACTTAAAATTTCAGATATGGGAAAACTCTTCAATAATGCCATCAAAGTTACCACCAACTGTGTATAATGTGCAAAATCATTCACCACCAAAATGCAGTGTTTCTCCTAAGGATAGTTCTCATTCCCAGAATGCAGTGTGCTTCAGTATGTGATAATGCAACAAAGAAAATAAATAATGAAGAAAGACTCACACACACACACACATACACACACACACACACACACACACAAACATGCTCCTATTTACAACACAGCGAAATGATTCCAGAAGTTAAAAGAGCCATACAGTTCATTAAAACAAGATTCCTGACAGTCAATAAATTTCATATCATTCAATAACTCATAAATCTTCATGCAATTCATTCCTTCAATACTGAAGCAAAGTAAAAAATATATAGCTACACTTAGTAGCACATAGTTGCAAATTATACTAAACATCTGCAAAAAAGAATCTGTAGGTCAGGAACTTCTATTAATATTCAGATAATCACTGCTAATGAGGGGATTATTCAGTGCCATTGTAATGAGAATGGCTGTAATTTGGATCTTATGCTCACCATTTCTCAAAATCCTCAGAAGACTTTTTGTTCTCTCTTACTCTACCAGCAGAAAAGATCTTTTCTTCTTAAAAAAAATGAGGCATAAAGAATTCTGTGAAAATTCAAAAGATGAATTAATTAGAATTTATTTTAAAACTTGATATCTGTATAACAATAGCCCCTAATAGTAGTAATTCAGATACTATGCTCTGAGTCCTGACTCATACAGTAATTTATTCTAAAATATAATCTTTTTTTCCTACATTCACCCACCTTAAGGTGAAAGGACTTGAATGAAAAAATGTTCCCTGGAACGTTATGCTTGTTGGTGGCTCTTAGAACTATTCCCTTTTAAAGGGCAACACTGGGGGAGAAATTGCAGTTACAAGTTTGGTATGGCAGGTGAGATACCTCCATGCTCAGGAAGTGCCTCACTAAGATTATGCCAGTTTGGGGACTGGCCAAGGCTCTGAAGGCGTGAGGAGCACAGTGCACTTCCTGGAGGCAGGTACCCTGGTGATGTGACGCCTCACTTTTGGGCCCACTTCAAAGCATGACCCAGCATGGCGAGAAGTCAAGCCACCCAAGCTTGCAACAAGCAGCATTGTGTCTTTCAGCAGCAACCTTTCTTTCTTCATTCTAACGCTTTTCTCTATTTCCCTTTTAAAAGAGAACATGGGGGGAAAAGATTGCCATAATTGACAGCTGCTAGCTATGAGAAAAGAATTTTTTTTTTAGCTTTTTTGATTGGAGTTATTTGGGTCACTTCTAAATCATACAGTGCAAGCTGATATTTTGGTGATACTGTGGATAGGTGGAGTTTTTTTGTTTGCTTGTTTTGTTTTTTTTTAAATGCAGCTATCCTAGGAAACAGTATAGGGCAAGCAAAATTTTACCTCTACTTTCTTAGGGTTTTTGGTGGGGCCTGACAATTAAATTGAACTAAGACAGATTAATAGGAGAAAAGCATACAAATGTACTTAATATGTTTTACATAACATGGGAGCCCTTTTAAGGAAATAAAGACCCAATGAAGCAGTTAGAGTTGAACACTTACATATTGAACTGGACCAAGAGTAATAAATTATGAAAATATGACAAGATAAGGAAGTCTGGGCCAGGACAGTTACGATGGGAAAGTGACTAGTAAGAGAAAGGTTGGTTTAACAAGGTATGTTGGCACAGATTTTTCTCAACTTTGAACCCCTATCCCTGGCGATAAGACTGCTACTTACTTTTTGGTATAGAGAGGACGTCTTCCTTATAGAAGTTTTATCTCCTGCTTTTAGGAAGATGATGGAGAGGTCAAAGTGCCCTTCTTGTACCTCCTGTGTTTTTGTTTTGTTTTGTTTTTCCTTAGGTGCCTCAAGCTCTAAATAATCCTGATGCTAAAGCGGCATATTTTGGAGTGGCATATTCTGCCATCCTTAAACATGCTCTTTCATCTTATTCCCCTAGATTTCAAAATCACATATATATGAAGACGGTAAAATTATATATAAGTAATATATTCCACTTATACCATCACTTTGAATCTGTCTTTGGTTGATGAAATAATTAAGGGTTATTAATTTAAACACTTCATTAAAAACACTTGAGTTTTTAGCTGTGTCCTTTTCATTTTGAAGTAATTTGTGCTTTTTTAAAAATGAATAAATCCCATGAAAACAAGACAGAAGATTTTAAAGACTCAGATAAATTTTAGCTTAGAATTGTATGTATATGTCCAATTTTTTACATGATGAAATGAGATAAATGTGGAAAATATGATCAATCATGGTGTACATATGGCATAGCATAGAACGATTACAGTAAGAAATAATTTGCTATCTGAACTCTAAAACACGCAGTTTGAGTTGGAATATGCATTCCAGAGATCACAGATATTCTACAATTATCATTTTTATAGTATCCTTATTTTTTAGCTTTGGGTAAACCATAAATGCTTTTTATCTTCATACTGCACTGTCTGACCGTGAGAACATGAAGACATGCTACCCTTGCTGAACCCCTTCCTCAAAGAATATGCGCCCATTACTGGCCCCTGTTCTAGGTACCATCCATCCATTACTCCTCGGCGTCTCATATGGCCTTATTTCTGTAATTTACCTCCACCACCCGACCACAGCTTTTGTTCCACTTCTGGCCCCTGACGGAGGGCATCCCGTCTGCTGGCTGAGAGACACCAGTCGGATCACCTCACAAGAATTTCAGTGAGAAACAGACTGCGGTCTGTCCACAGAGCAGCCAATATCCTGACCCAACGCAGCAATTCCAACAACCCCCTTGTTTCAGTCCCAGGTCCTAGCACCCTTGCAGTAGGGTTCTGCTAGTTAATTTATTTTTAATATGCCTTCAGTTAGAGATTCTGTTTAACAATGCATCTTCATTCAGATAAAATGCCATATGCAAATAATAATCTTAAATTGCTGCCTATTACATACTTTTATTCAGTTAGTTCAGATTATAAATTTTTATACTGGGAGACAAAGTTATAGAGGTCTTATAAAATCAGGTTACTGAATTATAGTGATCTAATATTCTAATTTTAAAAATCTATTTTCCAAACTGTTTAAAATGTAATGGAACATTGCCAGTACCTGGTTTTCTGCCTATAAATTAATTCCTTTTTTCCATAATAACCAATCACACCATAATCACTCATTATATACACATGAAAGATGACGTTGTGTACTAGTCATCATAATCATTTCTATGCTCCACTCATGTACCTACCTTGGTAAATTTATTAAGAAACCTGCTCTCAAAGCTTAGGTCTGTATATTAGTCAGTAAAACTAGTGCAACCTAAAATTCATTTTATAATATTCACTCCATTTAATTTGTGGCCCTCTAACATTTTAGATAATTTTTTCATCTCTAAGTCCATTTATCAGACTTATATACATGGATAAAAAAATATTACTACAAAAGAGAAAGGTCAAGACATTTTAGCATATCACTGCTTAGAAGTAACAAAACTCTGAACACATTAACTACTTAAATGAGTAGGACTTTTGAAAAAAAAATTTTATTAACTTAATATTTTTCAATTCGTTAATTTGGTTTGTTGTTTTCTGTGGCTATATTTTACTAGTGAAACTAATTGTTTCTTCCACTGTATACTTAAAAACATGACGTCTCCAACATCTTACTAGATATCTGTTAACTAGGCTACCTTTACCCCCCAATAATAATAACATTCACCTTTGAATGTTGTTTCTCATGATACATATGTGTTTTTAACATTTTAAATAAACATATGACTCAATGAATTATCACAGAGTGTACAAAGCCATGTAACTACCAAGACCAAGAAATAGACCTTTTCCAAAACCCCAGAAGGCCCCTCATGCTCCTCCGCACCCCCCAACAGTCATCACTATCCCAATTTCTAACACCAGAGATTGGTTTTTATTTCATTTTAATCTTTACATAAATGGAATCACACAGAATATATTCTTTCATGTCTGGCTTCAGCCACTCAATATTATGTTTGTAGACTCATCCATGTTGTTTCGAGGAGCAATGGTTCATTCTTTTTTCATTGTTATATCATTTTTCTTTGTTTATTCTGTTGATGGACATTTGGATTGTTTCCAGTTTGAGGCTATTAAAATTACATTGATATGGATATTCTTGGGTATTTATTTTGGTGCACATATGTCCCATTTCTGTTTGTTGTAAACCTAGATTTCTGGGCCATTAGGTAACATAAGTTCACCATTAATAGATAAAGCCAAACGGTCTTCAAAAGTGCTTGCACTGAAGTATAATCCTTTCAGCTCACATTCTTGAGCACACTTAAGATTATCAGTTTCACTTCATTTAATTTTAATCATTCCATAATGTGTGGTTTTAATTTGCTTTTTCTGGTTACCAGTCAGGTTAATCTCCTTTTCATACATTTATTCACCACTAAGTTATTGTCTTCTGAAGTACCTGTTCAATTTTCCTGCCTATTTTTTTTTAATAGATGGGGTCTCTCTCTGTTGCCCAGGCTGGAGTGCAGTGGCCTGATAGTAGCTTATTGTAGCCTTGAACTGGGCTCAAGCGATCTTCTCTCCTCAGCCTTCTGAGTAGCTATGACTAAAGGCACACACCACTGCACCCCACAAATTTTTTTTTTTTTTTGTGTAGACAGGGTCTCACTTTGCGGCCCAGGCTGGTCTTGAACTCCTGGCCTCCAAACAATCCTCTTAAAGTCTGCCTATTTTTTCATTGGCCTGTCTTTTGCTCTCATATTTATTTGTAAGCAGTTCATTATAGATTCTAGATACAAGTCTTCGGTCAGTTGTAAATGTCTTAAATATCTTCTCCACTTTGTGATTTATCTTTTCACTTCCCCATTGGTGTCTTTTGATTAATAAAAGCTTTGACTTTTACTGTGGTCCAATTTAACAATCTTCCCTGTATGATTAGTGCTTTTGGTGTCCCATTAAAGAAATCTTTGCCTATCTCAAATTTGTGAAACTATTTTTCTAAAATTCCTCTAAAAGATTATTGCTTTCCCATTCATGTTTAGATCTACAAATTGATATTTGTATATGATGTGATTCACTTTGTTTTATATGGATATCCAACTGAGCCAGGACCATTTATTGGAAAGACACTCCTTTCTCCATTGTTCTGAAATGCCGCCATTATTAAATACCAAGTGACTAAATTTGCATATGTCTGGCTTTTGGACTTGTCCCTTTGATTCATTTGTCTAATCTGGCACAAATGCCACATTGTCATTTCATTATCTTCATATTTACATTTATGTAAATCCTCCAACTTCTTCTTCTTCCAAGTTAACCTGGCCATTCTGAGACCTTTTCAATTCCATATAAATTTTATAAGTTGATCAATTTGTGTAAACACACACACTCACAAAGCATTGGGATCATGATTTGAAATGCATTTAACCTATAAATCACTTTGGGAAGAATTAGCTTCTTTACAATATGGTGTCTTCCAAACCATGAGCATAGTATATCATTGCATTTATTTTGGTCCCTTTGAATTTTTCTCAATAGAGGTAGTAGTATTAATAGCTTCATAGTTTCCTGAGCATGGGTCTTACATATTTCATTATATGTATTCCCAGGTGTTAGATTTCTTACTCCACTCTAAATAGTATTATACTTTTATTTTCTGAACTTTTGATGTAAATTAAAATTCAATTGATTTTTTAAATTTTTGAACAAAATTGCAAAATTTACTTATTAAAAATTATAATATTTATTTACAGGATTCATTTGAAATATTTATGTATACAATCTTGTCATCCTTTACATTTGGTTTCTTTATCTTCTACAAATTCAAATAATACATTCTTCCTTGGGATGACCTCTTGAGTCACAACCCAGCTCTTTTTGAAAAAATTCTTATTAATATTGATGCTTTGACTTGTCTCAGCGCTTTCCCAGATTAATTGAATATATTCTTTCAGTACCAGAGAAGTACAGTGTGTTGCAGTGTAAACAACCTGGGCTGTTACATTTACAATCAAACCTTAATTTTGATTCCACCTCCCACATTTACTATTTGTTTTACTTGAAAATGTTACTAAAACTCTCAGAGTATTTCTTCATCTATAAATGAGCATACGGTGGCAACCTCTAAAATAGCAAATAGCCCCCAAGGATATCCACATCCTGGTATTCATGCTTTTGTGTAATACCCTCCCCTTGCATGTGGGCTAAACTTGGTGACTCACTTCTAACTAATAGCATATGCAAAAATAATGATATGTTACTTTCAAGGTTATGTTACAAAGAGGCTGGCTTCCATCCTGATGCCCTCTCCTGCTCTCCCACTCACTCCTTCTGAGGGAAGCAGCCACAATGGTGTGAGCTTCCCTGTGGAGACGTTCATGTGGCAAAGAACTGAAGGAGTCAACCAGCCAACAGCCAGTGAGGAACTGAGACCTAAGTCCAAAACCCTGCAAAGGACTGAGTCCTGCCAACAGCCACATAAGTGAACTTGAAATTGGATCCTCCTGTAATCAAGCCTCAAATGAAATCACAGCTATGGCTGCCATCTTGATTACAGTCTTGTTAAAGACTTTGTGGTAGAAGCACACAGGTAAGCCACCCATAGATGCTAGTTCTGACCCACAGAAACTAAGATATGATAAATCTTGTTGTTTTAAGCCACTAAATGCTGGGATTATTCATTATGTAGCCATAGATTACTAACATGGAGTATATCCACTACAGACTATATGACCCTCATCAGGCTTTCAATATTTCTAGTTAGTCAATCGATGAACAATTTTTGTTGATCTTGCACAACACATAGAATTCAATAAAAATTTCTTCAGGTAATTGGATAAATAATATCTCTGACCTCCAGAAGTCTTGAAATAACCCTCCTAATATCTATACTTTTAAATACTAGAAGAACTAGAAATACCTGAGATAGAAGAAATCTTATTAATTTTGAAGGAGTGAACTGCTCTATCAGCTCTGGGGGACCACCCCAATCCCACCACTGGACACATTTGAGTGTGGTATTTAACACAAGAAAATTTCCTCCAAGATTAAGCTGTAAATGGATTGTTCTTGAAATCTCATTGCAAATTCTCCATTTCACAAACCAGCTGCAGAACCCAAATCTATCATGACTCCCCATAAAACCTGATTAATAGTTATTATAAAGCAACTCATAACTTCTTCAGTCTATGGTTCTTTTTATACATATTAATGCCATAGTTATTTTTCTATAAAACCATTGTCTATAAGATTTAAATTTAGTTCTTCTATACGACATACAGATTGGGGTTTCTTTCCTTCATGTCTGCCCAAAAGCACTTTGGTCCCATCACAACTTTATAGAGATTTTTTTCTTCCCTAAGGAATACTTCTAAGATAGAATGGTTTCTTAAAAAATTATTTACAAGTACCTAATTTCCTAGGCTGCTTGAAGATACTTTACACTTGTAATTAAATTTCTAGAATAACACTGACAAATGACAGTATTTAAAACATGCAATGAATATAAGATTCCCGTGGATGTTAATGGGCATACAGTCCCTAAAAGTATAATATAAGGGTGATGAATAAAACTGGAAAGGAAAAATAAATAAGAAAACTAGCTAAACTGCATATTATTAAAAATATTTATTGTAATGATTAAGATGTTTATATTTGGACTCATAAAACATAGCCATTTGATTTAATGGAAATAATTCTACCTAAAGCTCTATCTTCTCGCGTTTTTTATAACTCTTGGAAAAAATATCATCTAAAATGAAAACCACCAATCAGCTCATTAAATCATGTCAGTTTCCTTTTCTTTGTCATGATTTTGGCTAATAAACTTTTCCTTTGAACAAGGAAAGCAACAGTTATGTAATGTGTTCAAGGTAACAAATTTTATTTCATAAAATATGTCTTTTGTGCCTTTTTCATGCAGTTTTGAATTAGATGTCTTCAATGCTGGCATAAATTTTTAAAAGTATATCCATCATGACTCAGATCCTTTCTGAATACTCAGATCCTGTGGGCCAGTCATCAACATTTTTCTTTCCTAGAACATAAGAGGTCTCGATATTGCCTGTCTTTCTCAGAACAGAGAAACCCACCTGCCACCAAGGCAGAGCCTGCCAATGGACTCAGGACGCAGGCCTAGTATTGGAAGGTTTGGCTGTTCATTGCTCTGGCTGTAAAATAAGAAACAGCAAGACAAAAAAGAACTTGGACTGTATGCTGAATTTAATACCCAACTGCTCAAGAAATCATCAGGATTCATCATATATGAACATGTTAGGAAGCAATATCTGTTCATGTTAACAGTCAACATTGAAAGCAGAGTGAATCATAACTTCTCAGTCCTACCAATGATTCCTTTAGCCACATGACACTCGTGAAAAACTTTAGCTGTGTCTCAGTTCACTTTTTTAAAAGCTGTCAGTAATTAAACGTGTCTTGCAAATGTTTCTGAACACTTCTCACAAGAAGAAATTGCTTCAATGCCCTTAGTTCATTTCTGGCCCTCGAAAACATGTGGTTAAGCATAGTATGTTCCTATGGGTTATTAGTATGGTAAACACCCAGTGGACTTTAAGTAGGTATTTTTAATCGTATCAACACACTTAACTTCCTTTTATTTTCCTAACGTCTTGGTCCATTTTGTGCTGTCATGACAAAATACCACAGAAGGGGTAATTCATAATGAACACACATTTATTGGCTTATAATTCTGGAGGCTTTGAAGGCCAATAACAAGCTACTGACAAGTGACAGGGACCTTCCTGCTGCGTCATCACGTGGCAGGAGGTGAAAAGGCAGAGGGTGACAGAGGGCCCAACTTGTCCTTTTATAATGGCATCCCTTAGCCCTCATGGCCTAATCAACTCTTAATATCTTAACAATGTCACCTATTACAATGGCAATTAAATTTTGTCATAGATTTTGGAGGGGACAAACATTCAAGCCAATGCACCTACTCTGGAGGTATAGACAACTTATTCTTTATATTTATTGAACGACTTAAGCTTTTGAATTGGGAGACTCTATATAAGCATGTCAAGTTTTCACTTACCTTTATGTTGCAATTACTAGCCTATATGTTTTAACATCTTTACTGTAATTCACTTTGGTCAATGAAGAGAGCTTTTTAAGATGCTGTTTGAATGAGAATAACTGCCTTTCCTAGGGAGTGACTTTTATGCTGGCCTTAAAGAACATGCTGGATTCCTCCAGACAGGAAAGGAGTATAAAGGCATCATTGGATGGAGAAACAACCCAAGCAAAGGCCTGGCAGAGCAAAAAATGTTTTGATAGTCAGGGAGCCCCTACTTTACAGCTAAAGGTATGGACGAGGATAGGTGGTCAGGGAGAAATCTTACAAAGTAAGATTTTGCATGCCATGCAATGAATTTTGGACTTGATTCTTTAGGATTTGGAGGACAGTAGATGTTTTCAAGCAAGGTAGTGGAGTGTTTCAGGCAAATCACTGTTTGCTGACAGAGAGGAAAGAGAGAGAAAAAGTTATCAAAATTGGTGGGATTCAGCAAAAGCAGTCCTAAGAGGAAAAGATTGTATTTCTTTATAGCACTCATTACTTTATTTTACAAGTAGAACATATTCAGTGAAGGAAAATAAAAAAAAAATCTGTAAAACATTCATTCATATTTCTACCTCCATAGATAATAATGGCTAACATTTAGAAAGTTTTACTTAGAGAATTTAATATCTATCTATACAAGCAAACACAGAACTGGGGTTGAAGTATGTGAACTCTTTAATAACTGATTTTTAGTTGACATATTCTGACATTTTCTATGCCAATACTTTCCTACAGCATAATTTAATGCTGCATAATAATAATTGCATCTATTGTGTGACTATGGCAGTATTTGCAAACGTGTTGTGTTTACATAGTTGAACTCCTCACAATATTTTTAGACAACCCGTTAATAAAACATTACAAACTCATTGCAGCAGAATACCATCTTAACAGAGTTTTAGTGTTTCAGAAGGAAGTCAGAGGTGAGATATTTATAGAATTTAAAGTCTGGTCTCAGGTGGTTTAAAGAAATCTTTCAAGGAGAATTGATTGAAAATTGGGCAAAGTTCATGATATCATAGTTTAAAGTTGGTGGATACAGTGAAGTAAGTCTTGATAGCTAAACAGCTATTTGACCCAGGGACAGATTACTGTCTATAATAACTTGATCTGAAGGAATTTTCTGAAGCAAGCAGTAAAGTTATTGATTTACAGTCTTAAATTTCCTAAGCAGAGTTTAAAAACAAAAAAAAAGAAAAAGAAAAACTCTCATGTTAACTAATGTAAGCGGTCCACAGTTTTATCTCATTTATATTAACACAGAGGGCCTCCATTATCAATGTTTTTATTTTAATATGAATTTCCCAAATATATTTGAAATATTCATTTATACTTATTTTCACCACCACTATCTAAATTCAAGCTATCATTTTCTCTTACCTTGCCTTTTAAGTTGATCACTGCAGATTGTGAAAATTCACATTCCACAAGGCAGCAGAATGAACTTCATCCTACAGAAATGTCACATCCGTTTCCAAACCCTCGCGGTGTGTTGCTGCGCTGTTCTGCATGCAATTTCAAGTGCCCGGTGAGATCCTCTGCTGTCTACTCCTACAGACTCATTTTGCCAACCACACTGGAACTTTTTGAGTTCCTTGAATTTGTCATGCTCCAAATTCTTTTTCCTGTCCCTCTCTTTCACCTAGCTAATTCCTATTCATCCTCTGCATCTCACTTTACTCATCCTTTCTCAGAAAAACCTTCTGTGCCTACTCTACCAAGAAAAATATTGTACATTCTCATCTTTCTCTATATTCTTCATATGTATTACTTAAATTTTTGATGAATAATTGATTTAATGCCTATTTGCCCCACTCAAAGGTCAATCCTATAAAAGTGGGGACACTATTTTTTTCTACATTTTCAGAGTACTTGGCCTAATACACACACACACACACACACACACACACACACACTTCATAAAATAAATGTTGCAAAACTAATGACACCATTCTTCACATTTAAACTGCAGGGGTACTTTGTTTTATTTTCTATTACTGTGTTCTTTGACAACCCACCCAACTTCCACCTTCAAAAACACCTTTTCACTCTTAAGTTGATGGCACTTTTTCCTTGTTAAACAAACAAGTAGTTGTGAAAAAGAGGTGTTGTTCACAAATAAGCTGCTAATTGGGGCTTTTTCCCTCCACAGATACAATAAATGAAACAGAAAAGCATTAAAAAACAAGAGAGCTTTAAAAAAAAAAATTTAGAAATGTGTACGGCCCTTTCCAATGGTATTGTCATTGCTTCCAGAACCTCAAAAAATCTGTTTCCCCTATTGACTGGATATCGGGGCAGGGGGAGAAAGAATGCTAAAATGATTATTTTACTTATTTAACCATACAGAGACTTGTTCTCATAGGAGTTAGGCCATTCTCCAATATAGCTAACTCTCAACAATTACTACATTAATGAATACTGGCATAACATGAAAAAATAAAATATGGTCATAATCCAAATAACATATTTCCATTCATTCATTAATAATAATTTTTATTCTTAAGCTTTAAGTTATAATGATAATTTATATTTGTACTGGACTTCTGATTTTAAGAATTTTTTTTAAACATACTTTGTTTTAAATAGGGTAAGCTAAATTACAGAAACAAATAGAATCTTCAAAATTCAGTTCCTTAAAGAACAAAAAAGTTTATTTCTTTGGTCCAGAACAGGAGTTGCACATTAGCAGCAGCTCTGCTGGGTGAAGTCTCTTAGGGTCCCAGGCTGGCATTGGCCCTGCAATCTTCAACATGATACTTATAAGATTCCCCTAGAAATTGCCATCCCTGTCATCTAGAACCTGTGAGGAACATTAAAGAATATTCATGGGAGGATTTTATGAATCAGGTCTGGAAATGGCATATGTCACTTCTGCTCCATTCCTTTACTAAAAACTTAAATCTCAACTCAGGGAAATTTGGTAGATGTATTCTAGCTATGTGTTCAGTCCCAACTTTATTTGTATAGCAGGTTGGAAAAGATCTTGCTGGATAAGTTTAGCCACATGCATTATGTCATTAGGTAAACCTTTTTAAAATCTTTTTCTGCTTTCTGAAGGAATGAATAAGCAAGTCTATAGTCAACTTCAGGAAACAAAAAGCAGAGGAATAACAAATATCAGGGCCCTGGATGATCTAGAAAATGAATAAGTAGTACTTGAATAATAATATTTTGGCTGGATCTCTCATGTAAATGGAGCAGAGGTACTATAATTCTATAGGTTTGATAATAATCAATTAGGAACATACATTCTAAAATCCTTTTTGAGTTCAGTTTGTACTATCTTCCTGATACATAGCACATCGTGAATCCTTGGCATTGGCCCTTACGTGGTAGAAAAATAATTTTCAACTTTGGACAAAGCTGATTTAAAGTCTGAGCCACTGGTTTTTAGACAAAGTTAAGTTTTGAAAATGAAGAATGATGAGAGAGATTCTGCCCTCCTCTAAAGCTACGTGAATTAAGAGTATTGTCAATGGAATAGACAAATAGATAAATAGAACATAATAAAGAGTAATGAAACAATCTCATGAATGAATGAATATATGATTTTTTTTAAAGTTCTTTCAAATAAGTGGGAAAAGATGGACTATTCAGTTAACACATTGGCAGAACTAGTTATTCATTTGAGGAGAAAAATGAAAATAGATCCCTGCCTTATACCATTCACAAAAATAAATTTCAGACAGGTTAAAATACTAATCATAGTAAGTATAACAATATTAGAGGAAAATATATGAAAATAGATTTATGAACTTGGGGATAGGAACAAGATTTAAGAAATAGAAAGAGATCATTGTAGGGCTTTTTAAACTATGAAAGATTTTGGTCTCTATTTCAAGATCACTAGAGAAGTGACTGAAATATTTTAGCAAAGGAATGACGGTATCAAATTTGTTTTCAAAAGATGATTCTTTCAGCTGTGTGTAGGAGATGAAGAGAGCACAACTATTCATGCAGTTGAATGAGGCAGGAGGCAGTTTCAGCAAAGTGGTTGAGAGGAGATTATAGTTTGGTCTAGAATGCTGCTGGTGAGAAATGGAGAGAAGTGGCTAGATAATTCTAGAAATGTGTAGGAATTACTTCTAGAGTATTGAACCAAATCGAATGCTGGGCCAGAGGAAAACAACATTTTAGTGATTGACTTCCATTCTTTCAGTTTTCTCCTGTATTTTCTCCTGTATTTCTCCTGATTTTTCAGATCAGCTTGTCATATTTTCATTGTGACTATCCTAATTATTATAGCTCTTCCTAGTATTAAAATTCTTTTTTATCTAAAACTGGTAAAATATTGATAATTGTTAAAGTTAGACAATAAGTAATGGGGCTTGCTGATTTGCTGTAATAATCTCTCTTTTAAGATAAAGTAAGATAATAAAACTGAAAAAAAAAAAGAATTAGGGTATGGAGACAAGGGATTAGTATGAAATCAAGCAGTGCCCAGATCTGGAAATACCTTGCAGTATGGACTAAAGATTTTGAACTTTTTCTAAGGCTGTGTGAGGAGCTCACAATAATGACATCTACACTCAGAAGAGACGCATTATATTTCTTTAGAGTGAATTCTCTGGAGAAGGGTGACCAAGTGCCTGAACCCAAGCGAGAAGTGGCAGTGGCCGTAACTAAGGCACTGCAGTGGGAATGGTACGAGGTCTGGGGACTTGTTATTGACAGTGGGAGTAAGGAAGGGGGACTGTGACAGATGACCCTCAAATTTCACTAGTGCAGAGAGAAGGAAGGCAGATTAATTTTACACATGTTGAATCAGAGGTGAAAGATCCACGAGGAAATTTCCAATAGGGAGCTGGCAATGCGTCTCTGAAGCTCTGGGACAGATTTCAGCCATTAACATCTTGGTGTCTGGCTGATTCTGTTGGTGCTTTTGCTCCCCATTCTCTGGAATCGCAGCTCTGTACCAACACCCCAGTTCTGTGTGCCCACCTCACTTCTGTACTCTGCTAACAACAAGCCAGTACCTTCACTTTGTCCTCAGTGGTGTACCCTGGAGCCACTGAAGCTGTTTGGCCTGCCAGGAATGAGGGCCTGATGCTGAGCTCACGAGAGGGGAGTTGACATCCCTTTCCCTCCTTCGTAGCTAGTGATCAATGCCTGGCTGGTGAAGGAATAGGATAGCCCTTACCTTACCTTGAAGGGAACAAAAGTAGGTATAATATAGACCCCTGAGCTTTCTGAAGGTCAGGCTGATGCTGGGACTTTGCAAGAAGGCACATGCTGCTTCGCTTTCTGTTTTTGTCCTCTTCCCTCTATCTACTTACTGACAAAGAGTCTCTCCTTGACCAAATTTCAGTGAGACTCCTCTCAATCATCTTCCCTACCCTTGATCTCTGGACTTTCGTGTCCACCTTGCACCAGCCCAGCTTTAGCAAAAATCCCATGCTGGGACTTAGAAAACAATACCCTAAAATCAAGGCCTTAGAAGCAGCCTCAGAAGCAAAAGGTTTTTCTCTTTCTCCTGCCCTCTGTCTCTCAGTCTCATTCTCCCCCAAGGCTAACCAAAGAGACTAGAATCCCTGGTCCCCAAGGTGGGTTATAAAAACCAGAACCCCTTTGCCCCAAAGCCAACCATAAAACCTGAAAATATTACTCTAACTTTCCCACTAACTTTCTGTCTTAAAAGTGGCCATAAAGAAATTATCTGACCTACCCTGTTTGACTAGGCCGTAAGACCCCCATTTCAGAGAGGGTCCTGCCCCACACCCAGAAGGAAGCAATGTATGCTCAGAGAGGCCAAGAAGAATCTAGATAGACAGGCCTTGCTGGGTTTCCCCACTGAGCGTATTAGCATTAGATCTTACCCTTTTTGTCCAATCGTATTTCTACATGGCTGTCCATACTTTGTTGGACCTAAGCATAAAAATAGACAACTTTCCCAGTATCTTTGCATCTTTGTTCTAAAGATTCGTAAAGTTTGTATGCTTTTTCTCCAATTAATCTGCCTTTTGTGAGTTGATTTTTCAGGGAACCTTCAGAAGGCAAAGGGGAAATTTTCCCTTGATCCCTACACCTACTAAATTGTTTTATCCAGAATCCTCCAGCCTGACTTCAACAAGAATCCGTTAGGTTAGTTTAGCCAGAATACTCCCTTACCCCTGATGTTTCCTCTTAGTAAGTAATTTTCCATCCACCTGCCTCTCCCCACTTCCCCACCCCTGTCCTTGGCTATAAATTCCCTCTTGTCTTTGCATTTGGAGTTGACTCCAATCTCTCTTCCTCACTGCAAAACCCTGTTGCAGTCATCCCTATACCTATTGGGATGGTCCTGAATGAAGTCTGCCTTACCGTGCTTTAGCAAGTGTCACTGAATGATTTTTTCCTTTAACATTATCTTTGTCTCTGGGATCACTGCCTCAATATATCCCTTATCTGTACATTTGTGCCTCATGGTCTACATTTACAGAGCCAAATTTAAGACACATAATAAGACAGTGAGAGTTATTAAAGTAGCCTAGGAAAGGTATGTAAAATAGGAAAATGGGCAGCCTAAGACAGAATCCTGAAAGCAGTACTATTTACCACAAGGCAGAGGAAAAAGTGCTCAGAACAGCATTAAAGAAAAGAGGAAGCAGAAATGTTGTGGGTGCAGGTGAGGAGCTAAGCATGTGGTATCAGAGGTGGAAATCAACAGAGAGAATTTCAGGTCAGGAATACAAAATGATACAGAGAAGTCAACTTACTTCAGGATTACAAAGGATCTATTAAATATAGCAACAAAGAGACTTCATTACCCTCTATTACAGTGTAGGCATTTTTAATATTTTGCAAGACAAAGATTGATGATATTTAGTTTTTTCAAAAGTTTTTTTGAGCACCTATTTTTGCAAAAACCCTGTGCTAGTGCTGCAATGGGGGCACTGAATGACAGTCCAGAAGGGTCTGATGGTCTGATTACAGTCCAGTGTGATGAGTGTTGCAAAAGCAACAACACTTGAAACTCAGTGACGATCATTATGGATATACATAAGAAGAGTCAAAATCTGCTAATTTTTTTCTTCGATTTTTTAATAACTCCACAATCTTTTATGCAGTTATTTTGATTTATACATCTCAATGTAATTTCTTACTATAATTCTTTCAGCAGAGTGTTCGGTACCCATTTATCTTCATGGAGGATCAAGTATGCTAACCAATATACTTGGAATTAACGGAAAAGTGCCACTTCTTCACTGTGTGGATATCACTTATTTTCTTGTTTATTTACACATTTATTTTTTTTAGGAAAAAAATTAAAACTTTTAGCACCTGATGAAACAAAGAAAATCTTTTCTATTATTAGCTTTTGTTTTATGAATAGTTTATTTCCTTATCTGCAAATTCATCTTTCCCTAATGGATGGTCGGGTGAATAGATTACCTGATCATTAGTAGATTGTATCTGTTTGGCTTTATATGGTTAAGTTATCATAGCTTGGAAAGATTAACTGGAAAAAGCAACAACGAGTTGCTGTTTTTCCCTTGCCTCCAAATCTGCAGTGCAGACTGGCTACAATACAGCCCCTGCTCAATTTTTTACAAGAATCTACTTATTACTGATGAATTCTGCACTTTGGGAACTATAGAGATAACATTATCTCTTCATTGTTTCTTATCTTGTAACATCATAACAAGAGAAATCAGTAGATGTTACTATGTCTTTGTTAACCTAAGTATTAGAAACTTGTCCCTTCTGAGACTACTGAAGTCTTGGAATTTTTTAATTCCAAGTAGAGAGAGAAAGAAAATACTTAGTATTAATATTTGTATATCCACTAAACCCACCCTGTTCAGTTTACCTAAGTCACCAGTTGTCCTTAAGAGCAAAGTCCAATCTCTCTCCTCTACTGCAAGACCGGCTTGCAATAAATAGTCCCTATCCCCACTGCCCTCTTTGAATAAGTCTACCTTACTACCTTCAACAAGTTTAATGAATAATTTTTTCTTTACTAACTCCTCCTCTTTGCCTCCCTGCCCTTTTGTTCATGGTATCAATTTGTTAAGTATGTCTGATAAAATGTAAATACATTTGGCACTAAAACAAGGAATAATATCCAGTGTTATTCTGTTTATGGACATCTTTTTCTACTTAACTCTATTTTATAGAAATAATGTTGAAGTGGAACTAAAGAAAAAAAAATCTTTGACCTGATTACTGTCTTGAGATTCAGACTTGAGGTTCAAACTTCAGAAATAACTGCAAATATTTGTTTAAATAAGAAAAATATTTTAATTAGTACAAAATATAGATCAAAGAACAGTGCATATGTAGATGAAGCAGTGTTTGCATAAAAAAGTACATGTTTATTGTCTAATAATACATCAGCATTAAAACTCAGTTATGTTTCCTTTATTGTACTGCACAATTATCATAACCATTTACAATTATTGGGAGTTTAAATAACTGAGATAAATACTGTACTTAGATTTCATTACTTGAATATTTAAAAAACATTTTCTTCCCAGTTGTAAAATTTTATATTACTGTTATTTATTGTTTTAATTTTACTTTTTCTGTTTCATTTTTAGATTCAGGGAAGAATATTAATTAGTTCATTATAACTAGAAGCCATATTCCTAAATATTTAAGATATATATTAAAAATCTTTAGTCAAGAACAAATCTGTTTTATTTTCATTTATAGCCCAATTATAATAGTTAGACACTATGTTTCTTTTATACAGTTGTTGGTATCTTTTTCTGTATCACTACATTTTACACAAAGTTTATTCTTGCTTTTCATGGCTGTGAATCAAAATACTAAATACGTATAATTTTGTCATAATAAGCGTTAAAATTTATGAACATTTTCAGCACTTCAATAAAAACTCAGTCAAAAGAACGGCTTTCCCAAATCAGGAAATAAGGGAATTAGGATTATGTGTGACCATGAGCAAGGTAATTTATTAATTAATAGCAGTCTCTGAGAGCAAGCAACAACGGCATTCAATCTCAATTATCTTTTACTGCAAGTTATCTTTTATTTTTCAGCTGTGAAATTTTAAGTCCATGATGTAATTTAACATTTTGCCAATCTGCAAGATTGCAAGGTTTTCAGGGTTCCCTGCTGTGCTGTAGAACAAAAGGCAGGAATTAGAAAAAGACTCTTCATAACGCTTTTGTTTTCGGTCTGCGTCTAAATTTGCGATGACATAGTTTATTAAAAACCTAGAACTGGAAGGAAGGCCCAGAAGTTGTTCTAGCGATGGGCAAAAATGTATCTATTTTAAAGTTTATGCATCATTATTTTTTCTCCTGTGTACTGAAAACAATGGCAGATATGCTAATGAGCAGGGCAGATTCTTACAGTGAAGTGGCTTTTCTGAGAGCCATTTAAGAAGTAGACTCAATGGCCACTATCTGGCCGGATCTTTACGCCTGCAAGCGAAGCACATACGACCTCTCCTTTTCTATTTTTCCTTTGCAAAGCGAAACACGCTAGATATGTTCATGTGATGCAAGTGACGTCAGCCCCCACTGGGTCGCGTGACCGACACCCAACCTTTCTACTACCCCGCCCCGCCGCCGAGAGGGAAATCTCGCGAGAACCCGCCTTACTATCAGAATTGACCGAGGTTACGGGGGAGTTACTCTGAGGAGATGGGAAGGTGTGGCCGAGTGGCGGAGTTTTTGCTTTCGTTCTGTCAATTCATTGCCAAAGCTAAAGCCTTTGGGGACTGCCCGAGTCTAAGCCCCCCAGCCTGGAAAACAGCGCGGGGGAGAGGGGGACAGGAGGGGCAGTCACAGCTGAAGTGAGGTGTGGCGAGCGGGCCGTCAGGATGGGGAAACCCGCGCCCAGCAGTCGCCCGGCGGCGGCGCGGACGCGGCTTCGGCTGCGCGGGGACCCGACGGCCGCCGCAGGCTGTGGGAGAGGGGACCCTTCTCTGGAAGCGGCGACTGCCCACATCCGGCCCCGGCCGCGTCTACACTGAGCGGCGCCGAGATGAAGTGGTTGCCCCTCGCTCTGCTCCCCCGGCCGCCGCGGCCCGGAGATGTCCCCAGTGCCCGGCGCCCCAAGTCGGGGCGTGGGCCCCCCTGGCCCTTGGCGGCTGCCCTGGGCCGTCCACGAATCGCCCCGCGCCTTCCCGCTCGATCAGCCCCAGATCTGGGCAGGCTTCTTTCTGCAGGTTTAAATTGGTCATTTTGATGTCTCGCCTCATTCGCCTAAAGCACCTCCAGTTTTCTCCCTCGCACATCCTCACCGTCCACCTGGCTTCTCCCTGGACGGGGTGCTCGTCCGTGAGCCCGGAGGGAGCGAGCCGCGGAAGGACGGGGTTGAAGTCGCTAGAGGGAGGTGTGGGGCCGGCGAGGAGGGGGCTTCGCGAGGAGCGAGTGCGGGCGGGCGGAGGGAGCGGCGGGGGAGGCGCCGGGGGAGGAGACGAGGCCGGGGACGGCAGACGAGGCTTCGCCCGAGCCGAGCGCGCTCTCTCTCGCCGCGCCGTCTGGAAGCCGCGCGGGAGTGGGGAGGCGAGGCCGCTGAGGTGCCTGGCGCTCGCGGCGCCGTTGCTGCCCGCCGGAGGGAGGCCTGTCCCGGGCGCGCCCCGCGCTGCGCCTGCTGACAGCTGCCGCCGGGCTCGCGCGGTCCGCTCCCGGTCCGCGGCCTCGGCCCTCGGCTCTCCGCCTCCGCCCCCTCGGACTCCCGCCCCTTCGCTCACCCCGCTCCTGCCCCAGTGCGGCTCGTTTCGCAACCGCTCGCCACTTGCCCCGTGCCCGGCTGTTTTTTCATTCCCGGCCACACTTCTGGAGTACTTTGCCCCCTGCATTTGGGGAGAGGGGCTGGAAGACGGGCGGGTGGCGCGTCCTGAGGAGGAGGAAGCGAGGCCCGCAGGAGGCGGTGGCTCGGCGGACTGTGGGGAGGGGACCCCACGCCACCCTGTCTGGCCGTCTCCCCGGCCGCCCCGCCCCTGCGCACACTCCCTCGCGGGCGAGCTACTTTCGGACGAGGAAAGTGAGGGCGGCCCTGGGTGACAGCGCCGCGGGGCCAGTCCCGGGCTTAGCCGCGTGTCTGCTCGCTCTCGTCCGTCGCTCTCCCAGCCGGGGCGCAGCCCGGACCGAGGATGGCTTCGACCACAACCTGCACCAGGTTCACGGACGAGTATCAGCTTTTCGAGGAGCTCGGAAAGTAAGCGCCTTTGCTCGGCATCCTCAGTCCCTTTTCCAGCAGAGGGCGGGTCGGGTACCCCCGACCCACCGGCCTCAGTGGTGGGCGAGGGAGTTCGGGAGACCAGAGGGGAGCGAGGAAGGCCCCTGGTTTGTCAGCTTCGGGGGAGGTGCTGTCTCAATAAGGGGGGAAGCACAGAAAGGCTAGGTAGGACCCTTACCCCGACTGTGGCCAGTTCTGATAAGCCCTAACCCCACCTCTCCGCTCCCCCAGCCCTCCGGCCCTGAGGACTTAGTGAATTTATGATCTCTGCAGTTGTAGCTGTCATCCCCAGAAGTGTGCATGCGTGAGTGTGTGTGTGTGTGTCTGGCAAGGAAACTGGAACCCATGTAAAATGCAACATAGATCATGTTTTCTGTAAATAGAGATGCCTCCTGGTTAGCCGGCGTGTCGGCGGTGTGACCCACGTACGGATGAGAACTCACCGCCTCAGACGGTGCCATATTTATCGATGCCGAAAGTTCAACTTGACGTAGAGTCTATTTCGCATCGAGTAGTTGTTCTGTCCAGGAAAAGGGCCACCCAGCAGAACCCAACCCCCTGCCCCATATCCACTATCATTCTTTGCACTAGGTTGCTCGCTCACCAGCATTCTTCCTAGGGTTTACGCGTGCACCTTTGCGTTTTCAGAGGATTTATTTATACAGGCAGCGGAAAAGCCCTCTGGAAACTGGGAGAGCGCTTCCCAAGGGAAGTCTGGCGTTGTCTGAAACCACCTCCTATACCCCACTGGCAAAACTACCTGGAGATGTTAAGGAAGGAGACAGGAGACCCACTGAGGACCTAGGGGCCGAGCCGTGAATGTTGATTTATGTAGCATCAAACCCAAGCCTAATTCCTCTATTGCTAGTTTCGACTATTACTTATGAAGGGGGTGCGTTTCTGTGTATGTTGTTGGCTTATACCGTTGAATTACAGGAAATGTAAATATTTTCCAATGAAATGAAAATTATCTATTTATATATTGTCTACTGTTAAAGCATGGAGAATATGTCGGAAGAGCAGCTTAATTCAAATCTCTCCCTTCCCCCAGCCCAAACAGGACATAGAGAAATCACCGTACCTGTATTTGTTAAACCACACAAATGTGCTCAAGATTTATATTTTAATAAAAATAATCGTTATGCAGCCACATTAATTGTTTTTCCCCACTAAAATAAATAGACAGCAGATTTTTGCTGCTCCTCCTCAGCTCTGTTCTTTGCAGGGTTTTTCTCGTAGCATTTGGTGCTGTGTATTGTAAAATGTTTTCAAATTTCATGTGCAAACAAGAGCAGTCATAATTGCCAGTTCTTTTCATTTTGTTGATTAATAATGTGTGTTCTCAGTTAAATAAAATGTGCTTTTATTCTTCAACGTTAGAGAAGACCTGGATTTTCAGGAAGAATTTTTCATTTTCTGAGTATTACTGTAGTACACTGAAAATTTGACAATCCACTAAAATCAATAAAAATGCTCAGATTTTGTAAATTTTTAATGGAATATGATCTCATTAATGACTTGCTAATTATTGGTTTCCAGGGGGGCATTCTCAGTGGTGAGAAGATGTATGAAAATCCCTACTGGACAAGAATATGCTGCCAAAATTATCAACACCAAAAAGCTTTCTGCTAGGGGTGGGTATTTTTAACTGCATATATGTTAATTTTGTGTTTGTCATGTTGATTGTTGATTCTGTTGTATGTAAATATATTATGTAGTTATAATTAAATTTTAGACTTAGGTATCATATTACATATTAAGATTAGTTCCTTCCTGAATGCCCCTTGGTCTGTACAGTTTAAAAATAAATGAGCAAATATAATTATTATTTAATAAATTGTTATTAAAATTCTATCTGTCCTGTGAACAGCAGTGGCATAAATAATTATACTTTGAAGCAAATTGTTACTTAAGTGCATTTTGCTTTTAGCTCTAGTGTAAAATAACTTTTAGAAGTACCCTTGAATGGAAAAATGTAAGTCTCACAACTGTCATAATTCCCTTTTGCTTTTGAGAAGAAAAATAGGTCACAGCTCAGTTGAATCATATGTTTCAATTGTAGTTACACTTGAACTTAATTCATCAAGGTATATTTAACAGTAATGGCTTTGAGAAGAAAAAATGTATGATTGGTATATTCTAGGAAGTTTAGCTTGATTTTGATGTTTGTGTGTGCAGTTCAGACCTTTACTTGGTCTTGCGCATTAAGGCTTTGCACAGACTCATGTAATGTATTTTACACATGCAGTTTATAGCCACAGAGATAATTCATACTCATAAAACAGCTGTTGACATAAGCAAAAAACTTGGAGGGATCTCACTACATTCTTTTTATTTTGTGGAACTCATGTAAAAGTACTTATACTGCAATGTTAGGCATTCCAATTATTGTGGACACGTGTCTAAGGTATTTCCATGGGAATTTATGGTTTGATGAAATAAAAATGAAATTAAAATGAACAAAATACCATAGTGTAAACCCATCTCAGTGACCTGGTTTATTTTAAGTAATGAGAGAAGAAATTCCATTAGGGTTAGTTTTTCTCATTTAATATGTCTTTTCAAAAGTGCTTCTTACTAGTGTCCTGGCATCATTGCTTTTGGTCCCTGCTGTGATTGATTTTCTATATTTATTGCAAATTCTACTTTTAACATATACTTTAGGTTTAGGTTGGCATTTCAGCTTATTCATTTGAATGGCATTTGTTGTAATTTCCTTCATCTGATTTTAATGATTCTAAGGAAGATCTATATGCTAAAATAACCAGCACCATTGAATCATGGTATGGAAACTAACGAGAAGCATGTTATGCTAATTATGCTCCCATCTTGGTCTCTACTCCACAGAAAGATTTTGAGAATGAAAAGGCGCTGCTAAACTATAAATGACATTTCAATAAATAAAAAGGAAAGAAAAAGAGAAATGAAAATGTGTAGTCAGATTCTTTCAGTGCTTATATTATTTTTTCCTGTGTGCTAGGTACTTTTGGCAATGATGTGGACATCACTCCTTTTGGGGGCATTACAATACCTATTCAAAATCTGTTAGCGGCTTTAAATTTTCTCTCAAAACAAATCAGTGTAGTGCTTCAATTTTTACTAACTTCCTTAATTCTCCTCTTCACCCATCCCAATTCATACTCCCTACATCAAAATGACAAATACTCTTGGATCTGTTTACATACATTTTACTCTCTTCTGCCTTCAATTTATAGAAGATAAGTTTTCTCTATTCTGATGGCTTTTTTTCCTCCCTGCGCACCCTGCCACTCAGTGTTGAGAGTGCTCGCCTACTCACACTCTGCTTCAGAGAACCACCTGTACGCGAAACCTTCATGCCCCTTCTGGATTTAATGATTGTAATTATTCCACATTTAGGAAATGTAGCTAGGATGAAGAGTTAGAGGACAGGTTTCTCGTTCTTTCTCTGCAATTTTTTTTTCCCTTGTGACTTTGGGCAAGTTTCTTAACCTGCTGTCTGTTAACCTACCTACGAGGGAGCTGGTGAAGAACATCACTGGCACTGGAATCAGATGCTGTGGGTTTGAATTCTGATCCCCATACCTGCTAGCTGTGTGATCTTGGATACTTTCCCTGTTTTCTCTGGCCCTCAGTTTTTTTTTTAAGTCTGTAAAATGGGGTAATAATAGAACCCTTCATTATAGGATTTTATGTGCAGTGAATGAATTAATATAATATAGAACAGAACCTGGCACATAATATGTACTCAATGGATATTAACTGCTACTATTATCCAACGATTGTTATGATGATCAAATTAGATTACTTATATGAAAGAATGTGAAACTTACAAATCCAGTGGCTCCCTTGATTTAGCTGTGAGAACTCAATTTGAATCTTAGCTCTACTACTTAGTTTGTAAATTTGGTTCTCATCAATAAAATGGGAAAACATGCTTATGGGGTCTCATGGGATGTTCTGTGAATTCAGTGATTTTATCAGAGTCACTTCCTAAATTGCAAAATGTTGTCAGTTTTACCTGTTACTATTGTTCACTTATAAAAATTACAGTATTTTTCCTTCAAAATGTTCAACAACTTAATTTTATATTGTCACACCAATTAAAGCTGATTATAGGATATTTGTACCTTTGAATGTATACATTTGTTTAACCTGTACTCAAATTGCATTATAAATTCTTGAAGAAAAAATACCATGCTTTTATTTTTGATATAACATTCCATAGCACTGAGGACTTAGAAGGAGCCCAGTACAAAGTGGCTATGATCATATGTGCTTATTAAATGATTTGTAAAGGAGTTAAGTACAGAATTTTCTTCTAAGAACAAGCAAATACTGAAAGTAATCTGTGAAGTAGAAAACACTATGAAGTAGTGTGTTAAGAGCATATACTTTAAAGTATTCTTTAAAAAACACTCCTTTCTGAGAATGTAATCCAAATTAACCATTTTTGTAGAAAAATTAAAAAATAATATATTCAAAGGCAAATGTAGAATGCAACGCAAAATATGCTTATTTTTTCTAAGGTCATGATTTTTGAGAGTTGCATATGACAATTTTTGTGGAACATATAATTTTTTGTGCAAATTTTTGTTTATATTGTTTGAAATTTTATGCCTTTGTAAATCCAAGCCTTAAGCCTATTTGTTTTAAAGACCAAGCAGGTCCTCCAGTTCAACTGATGTCTTTAAATATAACATAACAACTGAAAAAGAAAGGGCCATTGTTAATAAATCTAAGACCAGGAGGGAATTGCTAAAAATTTGGCTACGTTCCTGCATAAATTTGCACATCCAACTATACTGTCACTCAGTCATTTTTCTGTGCCTGGATTTTAATGGATTTCCAGCAGACAGTTTCAGTTGCATTTCCTCTCAGCTATTAGTCACACACACCATATTTGGGAAACTCAGAATCAATTGAAGAATTTCTTACCTTTTGTGTTGTTAGCCTGTGCATGCACGGAACATTCATTGTACCATACTGAGCAGGTAGGTAAGTACATTCATCATATATAATTTGGCTTCTTTTGAAAATAAAAATAGTATAGGAACATCTCAGACATCAGATATTTTATGTATAATTTCTGTCTTCTAAAAGATTATTTTTGTTAGACAGGACTAGAGAGCATGCTTAGTAAATGGTGAATAGTGATAATAGAATTTTTGCCTTATATTTTCACCATGAAAATTAGAAATTGTACCATTTTGATCCTAATTAGGTTAGTCCTTAACAAATGTCAACAGCTCTGCTGTTTGGCATTCTGTCTCTTTTGACATATTTAGAACTGTAAGCTATTGTCAGATTAAATAAAGTCTGTGAAGAACTGTGATCACAGTTTAGAATCCAGAACTGATGGTTCTGATAGCAGATGTCTTTAGAAATGGTACAGGTGATTTATCTTGCATTTTAAAGCCTCCCAATGGTAAAATATTTTATGTGGTAGTAATGGCTTCATGACATTCACCTTTCAGTGTATTTCTTGATCATCAGAAACTAGTTATTATTACTTAGAGTCTGATATGCCACAACTCATTGTCTTTGTAAAATATAATACATTGCAATATAAGCTTGAAAAAGATACATTATTACAAGTGTATTTTACCTCTACTGCATTGCTAAAGTTGAAAAGGGATTTTATTTTATATTTCTGTACAACTTCAGATATAATGCAGTTAAATCATTTTGATAGTCTTTGATTTTACTGGTTTTATTAATTCCTGAACTGGTGATACCAGTAGAACATGAATCAGGACTTTGTACTACTTGACCATATATACAAATTAGGTCTCAGCTATAAAATCTAAATGTTTTATCAATATCCCTAAATATTCTTTTTTTAATGTTATAAAAGAGATATCAAAAACTAACTCTTGCTACTTTTTTTTTTCATCCAGGTAATCAAAATATTACTGTAATTTCTCAACCTCATGGTTACTTGGTCTTGAATTAGAAGTAGAATTGAAACTATATAGGCGAATCAGATTGTTCTGATTATTGATTTAGCAATTTGGAAAAATTTGGACAAATTAATATATGAAAGTTTCTATGCTAGAATTATGTTTTAAGAAAAAATTAGTAAATCATTTTTATTTTGGTACGTGGACTCTCCACAACTGTTCATTTATTGGGCCTGGAACTGGCGTGTGTCATCCTTACTATTTTGTGTCCCTTAGTTACATTTAGTCATATTTACATTCTTATGTAGGTCTTGATATTAGACATTTACTTTCTTCTTTTGGTATATGAGAATATTACTGCTATTTAAAACTAGTTAAGAGATAGAAATAATAAAAATACATATGCACATTTCCAGAAAATAATAAAAATCTTTTCTGTATTCTAGCGTCATTAAATAAGGCAAACCTAATAAAGAATGTGGTTGTCAGATACTTCACTGTTATTTATAACTAGTGTCAAACTCTACCTGACTGCCTGAGATCAGTATCCCAGAAACTTTTGATTATTTATACAATTAGATTAATACTTTTCATTTCTATTGAAATATTGAATAAACAATGTAAAATTAAAATTTAGCAATAAATCACCTTTTAATGGGTCCTTTTAAAGTCGATAATTATCAATTACTAGAAATTGCATATTTACTGGACTTTTCTTGGGCATTTAATTTTTTTGTTAACTAGAATTTTAATTTATTTTTAAAAGTCTTTTCCTTGACCTGATACTAAGGCCAACTAACAGTGTCTCTAAAACTTAGTTGGTATTTTTTTTTTTTTTTTTGAGACAGAGTCTCCTCTCTTGCCTGAGCTAGAGTGCCATGGCATCAGCCTAGCTCACAGCAACCTCAAACTCCTGGGCTCAAGCGATCCTCCTGCCTCAGCCTCCTGAGTAGCTGGGACTACAGGCACGTGCCACCATGCCCAGCTAATTTTTCCTATTTTTAGTTGTTTGGCCAATTTCTTTCTATTTTTTTTTTTTAGTGGATACGGGATCTCGCTCTTGCTCAGGCTGGTCTTGAACTGAGCTCAAACGATCCGCCCACCTCTGCCTCCCAGAGTGCTAGGATTACAGGCGTGAGCCACACACCCCGGCCAGTTGATATTTTTTTAACATCAGTCTCTTCCCATTATTAGGGTATAGTGTGACAGTATTCTTATAAATCATTGGCAATTAATTAATGATTGTTTACATAGGAGGATGTGTTAAAGATTTTAAGTTACAATAATATTATTTAGTAAGCTGTACTGCAATGCATTAAATGGAGTATTAGTATTTTAACTCTAAAAACATAATATCTCTATAATAGTAACTTATCTTTCAAATCACTTTATAGATTATTAAGCACATTCACTTGTGACTTTATTTTGTATGTATTTACTTAATAAGTATTGAATAATTACAATGGGCAGGATGTTAGGAAAAATAAAGCCTATCTACACAAATAGACATTGTAGAAGATATAAATGGTATTACAAGTCTAGCATGAATAAAGTACTATGGGCTTTCAAAGGAGGAAAAGATTATTTCTGCTTTGGGAGAGAAAGGAAGGCTTTCATGTAGTATGGATTTGAAGAAATTGTGAAAGCTATCATGCAGATGGGGTTTACATACCCCTGGGGTGGGCAGGAAACTCAAACAATTTGAGGAAGTTGTTCAAAATAGTTTCCATATCTGATTATAATGAAAATTTTGTTTTATTCATATGGTAAATTTGTTGCAGTTATCAATATATGGTTATTTTTAGAATAAAATTAAATAAAGTAGGACATTTCTTAGATGACAAAATTTCTCTGATTCTAGGTAAGGTAGATATAGCAATACGTAAGGAGAAATTATAAAGCTTTCATCTGTCATAACCTGTCTCTTATTCTAGGACTGGGAAATTGGTAGATTTGGAGAGGAGAGGACAACTTTGTTTGTTGTTTGATGTTGTTTTTAAATCTCTTAACTAGCGTTGTAATTATACATAATCATAGAACAACATCATCATTGATATTTTTAGTTACCTGAAGCCCTTTTCTGGTATTACAGTCTCATTTTAACTGCTTAGAACTTTGTTTATTAGTACCAAAATCAATAATGTCATCTACATCAGTAATAATAATTTAGAAAAATATAAATAGTAATAGCCATTGTTTAAAGAGCACCTTTTCAGTGACAACAGATATATATTTATAAGACAGTTTTATTTTATTTAATCCACACTGCATCCTCCCAGATGAACAATATTATCTTTATTTTTTAAAAGAAGAAACTGAGGCTCCTGCAAAGCTTCAAAATTAATAAGTGGCAGAGTCAGAATTTCAACTTTGTTTTCTCTGGCTCTAAGGTCTATCTGTTTGCAGTATCACATCCCATTGATGGCTTCTCTAAAAAACTTATCTTTCCGTATTTACCTGTATGTGCTTGACTAATCTTAACCCCACAACCCTTCATAAAAGCCTAAGACTTCCGCATTTTACATTCTCATTGCAATGCAGGGAATTGAGTATTTCTTTGTGAAAATATATTTAGAGTTCCAACTTATGAGAGAAGACAGTGTTTTAATTGTTGCAGTAACATAAAATGAAATTGAACTTTCACACAGCCCCTTCATACTATTTTCTGGAAGGAAAAGAATATAGTGAAAAATGTTATTATTATAAAATGGTAAGAAAACGATTAAAGAAGAGTTAAATGTTTAGTAACCTTACTCATTAACTGAGTAAAAATATCTTACTATACAGTAAGTTCCTAGGATTACTTCTAAAGGACACACCTGTTGCTACAAAGAAAACCTCAGTCCTTTAACCAAAGCCCAGAGAAAGCTACTTAGAAAGCCATTCTACTACCTTGTTTAAGCAGTGAAGAATGAAAGACAAATTTTTGTTGCTTTATAGTTTCTTCTTGAACTGTTGTATGTGACAAATTCATATAAAAATGTGGAAATTTAAGTAAAAACATTAAAATTATCAAGTGCTATATTTGCTGGAACAATAACCCTAAAGTAGAGCAAGCAGTATAAAGGTATACACAGATAATATATTGTGATATAATATTTATTTATAGTTAATTGGTCTACCAAAGGTTCCCTACTTTTCTTTGGTTAGATTGATTACATAGCGATTTAAAAATGTTTTATAAAAGTTGATATATGCAACTATCATATACATTTAATTTTAAAACAATGAACCTCCACTCGATAACTAGAGTGTTCCTTCTACTTTTGAATCTACCTGTGTGTCCCTTGCTAATCCCCATCCCTTGCCTCTCTCCAAGAGTTATTCATTATCCTAACTTTTTTAGGAGAGAAACCTCTTTTTATTTCTCTATATCCTGGGTTTTTTTTAAATTAACTGGATGATCTCAGTTGACCAGTCAGTTACCAATGGAAAAAATCTATGCCCTTGTTATCTAGGTAAAATGTAGTTTATTTTATCATGTGTTGTATATGTATAAACTCATGGAATAGAATATGGTACGTCTCATATATTAGTATACAATTTTACCCTCTTCCTTAAGGTCTAGGAAAGGCTTAAATTATGTCGAAGTTTTTAGTAACAGGAAGTTATTTTCTTCTTAGGTCTTTTGAAGACATTTCAGTAATTATGATGTATGCACATTGAAATAAGGCAAGAATAACTTATGTAAAACTAACCTATTGAGTGTAAATATAGTATGTGAAAATTTATCAGTTTTTTATCCTATCTTATAAAGAAATTATGGATAGCTGAGATATGTCCCAATACGCCATTAGTGTTTAATTTAAATTTGATGTTTTGGTGAGGAAATAAGCACCTTTGAGATACCTGGAGGCAATATTCTGCATTTGAATTTCTGCTGAGGTGTATTCATCACTAATCCAGCCCCAAACTCTGCATGTCCCCAGTGGACTCTCAACTTCTCCCTTCTGTGAATGGTGCCATAATTTTCCTGGGTTTTCAAGCATGCCTGATTTCTTTATTTTCCTTTCCCCATCTCAACACCGCTTTCATCTCTTCCTTGTTTTTCACCACCCTAATTTGAGCTCTCTTTCCTTTTTGCTTCACCTCTTTTAAATAGCTTCCTAAGTGATTTGCTAGCTGAGAGTTGCCACATTTTTTATTCATTTATTCGGCTCATCATTAGGCCTTTAGTACCCACTGTGCTGGGCATCTTGGTAATTTTTAGGAATAGAGAGGCGAAAGAGACTCTGTCTTCAAGTATCGCCTGGTCTGTGAGTGTGGAGGACAGTCTGGCAAATGCAGTGGTCTGTGAGAGCCGTGATAGAGTTGTACACAGGGCCTTTGAGGGCGTGCGGATATGGCCTCGGGGAGATTGGTATCACCAAAGGTTTCCTGAAGAGATTCAC